>PVKA01042020.1:0-17687 GCA_004027165.1 Ctenomys sociabilis
GGAATCAATTACAATATTTTGTCTTTTTTTTTGTATTTAGATTGACACCACTCTACCCCTAGCAATCTGGATAAGATATAAGGGAGAGAAGGAAGCTCCTCTCTCTTTCTCCCTACCCTCTCTTCACATTACTTCCCCTCCCACCCTGCTGTTCTATATGTTCCACCCTGCCTTAGAGCCAATTATGGACTGAAACCTCTTTGCACTATGAGCTAAATAAATCTTTTCCCCTTTAAAAAAAGGAATATAGCTTTGAGAGATCATCAGCCTAGTGTGTTCAATAAATTATGTAAATAAAACTTTAAGAATAATACAATATTTCAGCTCTTTATTGAATCCTCACATTTTCATAAATACTAATACTAAAACAAGTAAAGAGATATTATAATTTACCCAAAAAACAGAAACATGTGATTTTAATCTGTGCACCAAACAAATTTTTAAAAAGTCTTCAATTTTGCTAGCCTTTACTTCAACAGTCATATGCTTGACAATTTTTCAAGAATGGCCACGTAGCCTTATAAGTACACTTTCCCCCCCTAAATAACACTAACTGGAGCTAAATAGAGATAGTTTCTCAATATCTACTTCCCCTTCTCAATATCTAGTTTTCCTTCTGTACCACCCTTTGCGTAAAAATTATAACTTAATAACCTTTAATCTCAATTGTATTTCAAGTGTACGTCAGGCTACATGTGAAGATTCAGGTGACTTCACAGTAGTTTCCTGAGTAGCAAATGAAAAAGTTCTCCAAAGATCAATTATTGTTCCAGGGTGATATTATGATTCATTCATGTGAAGTTGCATTCCTCAGTTTCTTAAGATCACCATTAACTCTTTTTATATGAAGCTCTAGGAATTTCCCTAATCAGAATAATAAGGTAGAGCTAAGATTCATATATGACTTGTAACTATACATTCACACACCTATAATATTTAAATGACAAAACTAAACAAAACAAGGGGATACAATTGAATGACCATTTTGTATCTCTAGAGTCAAAATAGTAAAGAAAGATATACAGCTACGTTCTGTTAATTCAATGAAAAGAGGGATCTGTTCTAATAATGTTTGTAAATAGACTATCTTATCTGCATCTGTACAACAAATAACCACTAAGAAAACAATATGATTGAAATTGTCCTACTAGTTTGATTTGAAACTTTCTCATTGCTATTTGTTTTTTAACAAAATTATGGAAAATAATAAATAAATGTTCATAAAAAAAGAAATTACAACATTTATAAAAGTATATTCTCTTGGAAAACTTTGCAATCTATTCTCTTTTATAGTTAAAATGTCAGTAAGATACTTCTCAATAGGTTATTATATTTATTTGTACGTTGCTTTATGAAGTTATTCATCTGTAGCAAAATATCTGAGAAAATAAACTTAAGGGAGGAAAGGTTTATTTGAGCTCATGATTTCAGAGATTTTAGTCAGTTGACTGCATTTTTTTGGGTAAACATAAGGCAGACACATCTTGGGGCAAGATATTGGAGAGAATACTTGCTCATCTCTTGGATGCCAAGAAGAGAAAGAAACTAGAGGAAGCAGAAAGGGTGGGTCAAGGCCAAGATGTAATCCCCAATGCATACCACTATCAACTCCCTTCTTTCCACTATATGTCCCCCACCTTTTTGTAGCCCATCAATTAAGGTTACTATCAATGGACTAATCGACTGATTAAGTGTGATGGTTTGTGTATCCTGTATGAATGGGCCCGCAAAGCCTTATGCAGTCATGGGGAGTGGGATTTTCCAAGGTGACTGAATCTAATTTGTAAATGATTCATGGTCCAATGCTAACATTAAGGGAGTGCATACTACAGCCACCCTACGGCAGGTAGCTTGGGTACAAGACAGAGAAGATTGCTCCTCCACCCACCCATTGCTTACTGTTTTATCTGTCTTCTGCCATGGTGAACTGTTGCCCTTCTGCCATGTGACACCCTGCCTTGGAGCTAGATTATTATGAAATAAAATTTTTACAAGCTATACACTAAATAAACATTTCATATTTTTGGGGAAGATGTCAGATATTTTGTCTCAGCAACCAAAAAATTTGTGAACAATTGTAAACATCCACTGATCAAATTAATACCCAAAAGTCTCATCTCTGAACATGATTGCATCTTTGGGGACAAGGATTTCCACACATGAGAATTTGAGGCACATTCCAGATCCAAACTATAACACACATCAAATCAAGTGATATAAATGTTAAGTGGAATATACATTAAGATCTTATTAATTTATGTATATTTCTAAGGCTTCTATTCTGTAGTTATAGAAGAGTAGGCCTCCAATACATCACTCTAAAAATAAATAAAACTATTTCAGAACATTTTGTAAGGAAGAAGGAGGGAACACCACATGATATAAGACAAAGAATGGCTTCTTTATTGAATTTTCAAGTCATATAACTTAACTTTTGAAGAAATGTTGCAAATAATATTGGTCAGTTGTTAACAAATTTAACCTAAAATGTTGCCATGCTTAGATCATTGATGTTTACTAAAATCATATTTACTTTGCTTTCTATCATCCTCTTTACATGATATCATGTGTTCACTTAATAACAATCATTGATGACTGAATTGGAGTTACTATCTTAAATCATCATTGATATGAGATCTCATTGATACAGGACTAGCCAAATCAATTTGATCAAGTTATACCTTTGAACAAAGCATCATATTGAGGTAATCATACATAATCTGTATGTAGAAGATAAGAAGTAAAAATTCTTCATATTATCTTCCAAAGCACATTTCAATCTTCAGTGTTTGTTGTTGGAGAATATTATTAAAGAAACATTGATCATCAGTACAAAGAAGTCAGTTAAAAATAGTAACCTTTGTAGAGAGATCATTTTGTATGCTGATCCTGTGAACCTTTCAGGAATAATGAAATAAAAAGGCTCCTAGTTTAAATTATCTCCTTAATCGTCAGAAAGAAAACTTCAGAATGCTTTGTAGCAGCTTTTTAACTATTTTTCTCCTAAGATAATGACAAAACTTTAATTTCATTTCACAAGAAGATCTGGGATTTAAAACTTATAGTTACCACATCTACTTCAAAAGAATCAATTGAGATGATATCTGCATGTAGCATTGAAAAGTGAAAAGAAAGGGATTTATAAACTGAAGGTACTGTGCAAAGTAAGAGGTTTTTCATAATTACATGCACCATTTCTTATTTCATTCTGAAAACATTGTGTAAGTAAATCTATATAAAGTAAAAATGAGCTCATCCTGTACGCCTTATCAGCTAAAAACAATTTTTATTTTTCCAGTGATGAGTTGACTTGTTTAAAAAGTTTGAAATACTTTCAACAGTGAAAAAATAGGCAAGTTGTTTATTCTAGATAAATGAAAGAATATTCACAGTGGCACAGAATTTTATAGTAAATCATACCAGAAGTACTCACTTGTTCAAATCATGCAATGTTAGCTTCCTCCTTGAAGTCAGCTTTTTTTATTTGTCTGTATATTTTATTCATTTTTCAAGTAAAAATAAAAAACACACATATTTGGATATTTGATAAACATGATACTAATCTTAATTATGATAAGCAGGTCAGCTTTAAGTTGCCAAATTCATCATGAAAAATAGACTGGATATTTGAAAACTATCTCCAGGGCTATTAAACATTAATCTAGTAAACTAAAATCTTCATATTTTAAAGCTAGTTCTAAATTTTTAAACTTGTTTTCACTGAAGTGGATTTGTGTTATTTTATTGCAGCAGAAAATTAAAGTTTTAAGAGGTTGTTATTATGGTTTAGGTCTGGAATGTCCCCCAAGACTCCTTGCTAAGAGCTTCATCCCTAGTAGAGCAATGCTTGGAGGCAGAGCCTTGAGATGACTGATCCACAGAGGCTCCTAATTTCTCAGGGGATTGATCCCTTGATGGGTTCCTTGTGAATGGCATCACTAGAACTTGCTAAAAAATAGATGAAGGAAATGGGTCACAGGAGGCATACACTGGAAGGAAAAGGTCGTCTCTGTCTCCTTCTTCCCTGTCACTCTTTGCTTTTCAGCTGCCAGGAAATGTATACTATTCTCTCTTATGTCTCTTTACCACAAAGTTCTGTCTTGCTACAGTTCTAAAGCAACACACCATGGTTTCTGTAACCTTAGAAACCCTTAGCCAAGATAATTTTTCCTACTGGTATTTGATAGGTATTTTTCCACAGTAACACACTGCTGACTAATGTATATATTTTAAATGATAATTATTCAGTTGGAGAGACTTGCAAAAACACTGTAGACTTCAATGAAAAATGTTTAAATACCAACTTCTCAAAGTTCTGAAGGTTAGGAAGATCAAATGTGGATTGCTTTCATTCCAACTGAAAACTGTTTCCTTAATTTGCAGGAAATTTTATTTTTGTTATTGTCATATCATTCCAAGAGAAAACCAGTGAGATGAAATTATCTCTCAGCGATCTTTTTGAATGAGGAACTAATTTAGGCTGCATTGGTGGTCCTGCTTCATGATCTAAGCACTTCTCTAAGTCCCCATCTCCTAATGCTGTCACTCTGAGACATATAGTTTCAACAAATAGATTTCAGTAAATAGAGGTACATATCAGCAACAACTAAACATAATGTTTCAAATGCTATCAATATGCTGCCCAGTTAAAGATCTGGTTATTTGCCTAATGTCTGACATGGAGTAGTCTGCTTTCATCAAGAAAAGTAATGGGATATTGCACTCACTATCAGATGATGGCATTGTGATTTCCAATTCCTCCCACTCGGATATGGAAAGCAGTCACCTTGCTGTGGAGAAGACCATATGGCAAGAAACTGAAGGAGGTCTCTGACCACCTGCTTGAGAAGCACTCAGATTCTTTAGCTCAACAACAATTCACAAAGTTAATTAAGAATTAACTACAAGAATTTAGAAGTGCATCTTTTCCCAGTGAAATCTTCAACTGCGATAAAACCTCCATCCTTCACCTTGATTTAGTCTTGTGAGAAATCCTGTAGTAAATGACTAATTCATACATGCTAGACTGAGATTTATGGCCCACATATTGGAGGATATTATTAGTGGATTTAGACTTTTATAAGGAAATACCATGAACTGAGCATTATTGTATATAGTGATACTAATGTATTTATTGCATATCTCAATTTTTGAGAGGTCCAATATCAAGGTAAAGGCACACTGGATGACTGTCTTTCTTGTAAACACTGCCTTCTTGTTTTGTTCTAACATGTTGGAAGGAATGAGGCAACTCTGAAGTCTCATTTTTAAGAAAACTAATTCCATTCAGTTGTTTTATTTGTTTGAGACAGATTTGCTTTGTAATTCAGCGTGACCTCAACCTGACTATACATTCTGGCCTGGCCTTGAACTCATAGCAATCTTTCTGCCTCTGCCTCTCACGTGTTGGGATTATAGGCACACATCACCACACCTGACACTAATTCCATTTCTGATGGCTTGACTGTCATGTTCTAATCACTTTACATGAGTCCTGTAGAGACTATATTTCACCTAATTTTTTCCATTAAATAGAAAAAATGATTTTATTGGTAAAACATCTTTAGAATGAGAGATGTTGCTGAAGGAAACAAGAAAGGAAATAAAACTCTTGTCCTTATCCTGGGTGTTAGGATTTTAACATATGAATTCAGGAAAACATAAAGATTCACTGTGTGGTATCATATTGAATATATTTTGTCTTAAGATACTAAATTTGTACTCATTTGTGATATAACATAATAATGTAAAACTAATATTTCACAATACTTATAAGTGATACCTCAGAAAAGAATTTCTATACCACTAATCACAGTAACTGTTACTAGAATAAGCTGACTTGTGGGTAGGGGAAGTAGAAGTGTGAGCCTAAGAAGATACATTTTGAAAATAATAAAATATAGAAAAGAAAGCAATGGAAAAATATATCAACTATTATACCCAGAAGATACTAGGAGAAGAAAAAGAAAACTTCATCTAATCTCCTGTCAGATACCATATCAGGAAAAATAAATTTATGTCAAGAAGGACCTTAAATAATAACAATGGGGATAGTTTGAAAATTATAACAGGCAAGGAAATAGCATTATGTATCAAGTAAATAAAATCGATCAATATAACATGTAAGAGGTTTCAATACACAAAGAATGTAGTAAATTAGTCTCTAAAAGCTGTCACCTAGGAGCTGGCCTGGTAGTAACTGGTAGACCACACTGTTCTCTTCTTGATTGTACACCAGACAAGATTGTAATACACTAATCATAAAATTGACCCAACATACACCTCTCCTAGCTTGAATGAAAAACCACTTCTTCTATATCTGTGTTTATTTCCCATCTGTTCCTCCTACTTTCAGGTAAAACTTTTAAGATCCTGAATCTTAAAATCTTAACCATGAATCTGCCTGTATTTTTCCTATCCTACAAACACCAGCTTTGCAATGGTTTGCCAATCCACCTAGCATATGTTGAAAGTCTGCAACACACCCTTTCTCACCTCCTATTGCTAAATTACCACACATTTGCTCATAATATACGGTTCCCTATTGCAACAAGCTTTATGTGACTGAGGATCTACACCAAGTAGTATTTAAATGAGCTATGTCAACATCTTTCAAAATGTAAAGTCTAAGCCACAATTAATACTATTAAAGGTACATTATTAAGTGTGGCTTAGACTTATTATTAAAGCAATTTAACCTTAGAGCCAGCCAGATAGTTCAGAGAACTAAAGCACCTGCTTAGGCAGAGGGAAGCAGCAGGACTTTGATCGCTGGCATGCTGTGTTGACCCTGCCCCCAGAGCACACTGAGACCACAACTCCGGCCTGGTGGTGCAAGTCTATAATCCCAGCACTTAGGAGTCTGAAAACAGGAGAATCACTATGAGTCCAATCTATCCAGTGAGACCCTGTAGACCCTGTAGCCCTTATCTTAAAATATATATATTTAAAAAAAACCTTAGAAAGCAAAGTGGAGATAATACTTTTACAAAGAAGAAAACCACAAATCAACATAAAGAATTAGAGCATCTGATCTTTCTAATACAAATTACCTATCGAATCTAATGTCCTTAAATAAAAACTGTTAATGAGATGCTAAAACATACTTCAGTATGTAATAAGTTTCAGCTCAACCTTAACTATTTTCTTGTCCATCAATGAAAATACTGCTACCTTTTGAAATACTTCAAAACTATGTTCTTAAATATACCAGTTATTAATTCAATGCAAATCAACTAATTCTTGTGAGTTGCTGGAAGCTTAGAAGTTTTATTTCCTTTCTGTTTCCTTCAGCAGCATCTTCTCTCATTCTAAAGATGTTTTGCCAAGAATATCATGTTTTCTATTTAATGGAAAAAAATTAGTTTGATTATAGTCTTTACAGGACTCATGTAAGTAACACACATAAAATATTTCTTGACAGTAGTATTTTTTATTTTAAAGTTAAAAAAGATTTTAAAAATTGAAACAGAGTTTCAAAATGGCCTAGTAGGACAGTTATAATCATAGATACATTGCATATTGTTATTTTCATGACAGTTAATTAAAGTAAAACATATGTAAGCATGATGTCTTCTCTAAACAGTATTAGCACAAAACATTCTTTTAAAGGACTAAGAGAAGCTAGTTGTAGAAATATCTTTTTAATAGTTTTTTTTCTAAATACATTTTTCCTATATAACCTAAAAATAAAATTTGGAGAATTAACTAGTGAGCTTTTTCCAATTTTTCATCTAAAGTTTATTTATCTATCTGTTTGACGAACAAAACAAAAACTTTGCATATATAAAAATGCTACTATGAAACCCATCATTCTTTCAAACTGCTATATATCAATAAAAAGTTTTCATACATTAATTGAAATCCTTATTGTAAAATATGATTGGCTATGCTCTAAAATTAAATGGATTCCTGAAGATTTCTTTTTTTTTAAATTAATGCTGAAATTTTAGAAAATATAAGGAGAAATGTGATTAGGAACATAACACTCGGAAACACTCATGAAAAATGAAAAAGTATAATCAAACAAGTGTAAAATTTTCATGTTAAATTATTGAAAACATAAATACTACAGTAAATATGATACTTTGCCAACAAAGACTGGAAGTGGTTAGTAAAACGGTTACAGTTTATGGATTTTTATTATATCATGGAATTAAAGTGTGAAAACAGCTCGAAACTAAGATGTGGATGGATACTCAGCACATACAGTAAGATGTCTGTGTCTACACATGAATGTATTTCATATTTTCCATCCCACTGGCTTTAACTGGGCACAGATGTATGTATAGTTAACTTACTGTTTCTTACAGATGGAATCATATACTACGAAATGTGAAATTCTTCTCATGCTCAAATTGGTCACTAATATACGAGTCATAGTAGAACATATGTATTTACTATCTTTGATACATTTCTCTTATTGCTGAGACAAAATGCACAATACCCAAATTAAAGAGGGCAAGGTGCATATAACTCCCAATTTGAAAAGGTTTCAGTCCTTACTCATTTGGCTCCAAGGCAGGACCACATGGCACATGAACAACAGCTCACGGCAGCGGAAGACAGGAAAGCAAAGAGTCAAGGCTCCCATAGTTTTTCTCTTAGGCCTGCTTTGTTCCTTTCTTGTAGATTCCTTAAGATGATCCAGCAGATCTTGGAAAGCTGTAATATACATCATCTAGAGTCTAGCATCCGGTGCAGTCCTTCTTCCCAGCAGGAACTTCTGAAGCCTATCTTTACCGCCAAGGTTTCTATGAGCCTAGAAGCTACCATACAGAATAGCCTAAGATGCTTCAATTCTCCTCTGTCTTCTCTAAGTTGACATCTCTGAATCTTTCCAGTCTCCTTCTGCAAGCCATTCACAAAGCCTCTAGAACCACAAGGTCAGGTATAATTATAGCAATGACCGGCTCCTGGTACTAAATTCTGTTTCGGTTACTTTTCTATCATTTCTGAGATAAAATGCCCAAAACTCAAATTAAAGAGAGAAAAGTTTATTTAGCTCACAGCTTGTGAATGCTTCAATCAATACTCCACTGGATCAAAGGCAGAGTGACATGGCACAGAGGAAGAGTTTAAGGTTGCAGAAGACAGCAAAGCAGCAAGAGAAAAAGGAATGGGCAAGAATCTTTACTCCCCTTCTATTGTAAGCCAGCTGATCATAAATTCTGAAAGCTAATGGAGGACTCCATATTTTGTTTAATTTACTAACTTTACTACTTTGTATGACTCTACAGCAGAAGAACAATTCTGATCTTTCCAAAATTTATTGAAGTTAAACAACACATTGAAGTTCAGGAATAAAGCAATTTGTCATCCCTATTTCTTGAACTTGGAAACTCCTGGCTTTTCTTGCCTACATCTTTTAACCTTATAACAATTCTAGCAATTGCCCCTTTCCATATCTTGAACCATATACAAACACCATAATGTAATTATGGATTAACATACAGAGGAAATGTCCGAAGCAGTTTATAAACAATCATCTAATAGAGGAAATGTGGGGTGTTGCCTTTGAATGAGATGGGCATTCATTTCCACTAATGTAGAGAACAGGCACCATCTGTAATATGATTTAATTCCCTCATCACACATTGAAGATAGAGTTTAACAATAGACCTTTTGTTCAATCATTTCCAAAAGCAAGTATCATAGCATAACTCTGATAAAAGAAGTCTCTGAGTGTTGGTAAACATTACCAAAAAAAGCTCAAATAATTTACATGGTTTTTACTGACTTTAAAATTCATTTTTAAGAAGACCAGAAGATTAGAAAGAAGCACTTTCAAAACTGTGCAGTGATTTCTTTTTTTATTTTGTACTTTTCAATGTTTTCTTACTTTGAATTTTATCTTAAAGAGCAAAGACAAATAGCAGAGACAATTAGAGTAAGAAACAATATATGTGATATGGAATTTCAAAACAATAACAAAAGTTTAACAATGGTTATTGCATTACATATTTTCATGGTCAAATCTGTTGTTCAGATTAATAGATATATGTATGCAACATTGGCCAAATAATTAAACATTAAAGCTTACTTTCAGTAAACCTTAATTTTCATTCTTGTGCTTTTTGTCTTCTATTTCTCTCAATTTATTTTAAAGAGAATATAATAACCAATAAAATATTGAAAAAGTACACATTTATAAGAACAAGATGGGAGCTATTCAACTGTGTTTTTCACATAACACTTTGCTGTATTTGATATAGTTGCTTAGATTATAGATATCAGCATATAGAGTTAGTCAAAGTAAAAATTTTAAACATTAACTGCTACTTTCAAAAGACCTGGTGGAAATTAGTACTACAATCATCTCAGCTATCCTGAATATACACTTGTGTGATTTTATCCTTTACCTTTCTTCCTACACAAACTTTAGGCCCTTATAGGTAAAATGATGCAACTAGAGGATATACTCATAAGCAAAATAAATCAGACCTACATGTGTAAATATCATATTGTCTCCCTAGTATAAGAACTTGAAACAATAAAGTCTAAAAAGTACAATAGCTATAGTAAAATGAACAACACTGAACATAAGGAATAAACAATGAAATGATGAAAAGGAAAAAAGATTGGCAGAGATTTTTTGAGATTATTTATATCATATTGTGAGATTTTTAAACTTAACTTTAGCTTCCTAGTTCTAAGATTACTTAAAATTTAACCAATGAAAAAATTAACTGTGTAAAACATATAATCATTTACTGAGTTCACCTTACCCAGTCTCTGCTTTAATTTACTGCTTCTCCACTCGTCTCTCATGTTCAAAGATGGAAACTGAACTCTCCTTTTGCTGTGGAGTCAGTCAGGTGAGAAACTAGTTCAGAATTTACTACCACTTGGGTGTAAATTGAGAAATGTGCCTTTCAGAACACAAGACCACTTGGAATTTACCATGCTCGTGTAGTGTATATTAACACATTACATACTTGCAATTATGCTATCATTGATAATGCACTGCTTTAAGGAAGCAAATTTAAATATTTAGTATTAGTTTCACAAAACTTTTTGAAATTACTTAACTATATTGTATAATTGCATTCTGGATTTATTTCGATTCTTAAAGTGCATTTTAGATTTTGAGGTTTGCATCTTAGACAAACAGGCTTATTTGATTTTATCAATATAAGATACTCTAAACATTTAAATTTAATTCAATCTTTGAGCCTATTTCTTCTCTTGAGATTAAAATAAAATTTTTAAAAGAGCAAAAAAGTTTAGTACATTATGTATTATGCCCAAGTATCTTTTGTGGGCATTAATAAAGTATGTAATGTAATCTTCATTTGAAAAATTATCATTTGAATCAAGAAAATACTGTTCTGCAATAAGAATGAAAGTAGTGCTTTTCCTTTGAAAAAATTGGCTCTGTTTCGTCTTTCAGGGATCACTTTTTTTGTCTGCCTCTAGTAGTTCATGCTAGGATTGTCCCCTATCTCTGTGATCATTTAGATGACCTAAATGAGACAGGCATTGTAAAAGACAAGCGTAAAGTCACTGTACAACTCTACCATGCTAGAAAATTTAGGTCACAATATTTCAGAATATCGAAGTTTTACAAAAAATTCTGTATTTACTTTTCCATAAAAATACTGTAAGACAACAAACAAAAACTAATGAAGTAACCTAAAGAATAAGGGATGACTTAGCTTCGTGATTTTTCTTCAGATGAAGACGGTGAATGTTCATTAGACTGTATATTACAAATGAGTTAATAAAACACAATCAGAATTTTATATGTGAAGAATAGAGGAGATATTGAAAATAGTTAATGTAAATCAGCAGTCCTTTTTGCTCCTTAGAATTACAATTTAATTAAGAATTAGAATTGTAAGAGTAATTCTAAGTAGCTATGCTCCATAAAATCAATTAAGAATATCTAAATAGGTCTCCAAGAAAATATATCCCCATAAAAAAAATAAACTTTGAAAAGTGGAAAAAGGAATAATTAATTATAAAATAAAACAAATAAAGCTATGTTAACTTGTTTGAATTTCTGGTTGTTTTACTTTATGTCACCTATCTGTCTAACAATGACATCTACTAGGACTGTCTCACAACCACATTTCACAGCAAAGTTGATTAATAGCCAAGGCATTTGCAACCATTCCAAGGAAGTAGGTATCATTTTCATCTCAATGCTTGAGACTATGAAACACTAAATAGTTTAATTTCAGTGCCTTTTACCTGACAATATGAGCATTTTATGAACAACTTTTCATTAAGAAAATCATTAATCATCTCCACATATGTAGAGCAAAATCACTTGTGAAGCAATGAACTAGTACAAGAAAATATCACATTTAAACTGATGATTCTTTCTTGGTCTGTTCTCCACTGCTTTGGCTTGATGATATTTGATGGCAATTCTTACACCCTGGCTCTAAGATTTAGGATGAACCTGCATTTCACTCAGGTTCCATTTGTTTTTTCTCTACCTTTAAAATCACAGTTGGAGAACTTTCTGTTAATACCTGGTTTCTTTCAACATTCTGTAAAGTTCCTGAAGAAATTGAACATTAGCAATCCTTAATCTTAAATAAATTTTAAACATGCCTATTAGCAATTATTAAGGATAATTCTATACTTCTATTTTCTCTCTTTGAAAAATGTGTTTATGGAATAGACAATTTAAGACTTTGGCTTTGGAGCCTGATATATGTATATGAAATATTAACTTTGGGAGCAAGTCACCTAACCTGTCTATTTTTTAGGGAATATTGAGGTTAGTGTAAGGATTACACAGTTTGAATTTCATAAAGCATTTAGAAAGGTGTTTGGTTGTAATTCAGCCCTTAACAAATGTCAGTTATCCTAAACTTGATTTATCAAATAGATTTATAAAACATTACTTTGAATGGAAAAGATATACCATATACTAATTTCATGTGACTCAGTTAATAAGGTTGCCACTTTTACACATGATTGATATCACACATGTAAAAATATATAGAGACTGGAAAATGCAAGAATTTTTTCCATGATTACCAGTATAGCAAAGTGCCATATTATACAGTAAAGATATTTGAAATAATACTACTTTATCATCTGTGGGATGCAGGCAATATATTTAAAGCAGGTGATTACTCTAATATATTTATGTAGAATGGCTGCAAGTTTTCCTAGGTATAAGCAGGAATAACAATCAGCTTATAATAATCATAGCACATCAGGAAGAATTAAATCTAAATTTTAAAAAATTCTCCCCTCCAAGACACCATGAAAGTGCTTAGTTATATTTTCTTTGAATTTTAGATGTCTGAAATATAGGAATCTGCCAGAATACTTTATCCTAAGTTTTATAACAGAACTTGGGGCTTTCATCTGCTGAGCTGTACCTCCTCTACCATTGGCCGCTGGTCCGTTGAAGGCCAGATTTTCATAGAGGGCCAGGAAGGATGCCCTGTGTATCACCATTGGCATCAAAATTAATGAGTTCCCATTGGACATTTGCAGTGAAAATGCACTTGGATTTTAAAAGCACATGTTATGTTTTATTTCAGCAAGTCAAATAAAATATGGTCAGTACTTCTTAATGAGTCTTATTAGTGTGTAGAGAGTAAATTCTAATTGGCTCAAATTATTCTCTACTAATTGTACTGAAATACACAAACATAAACCACACATGATTATGATTTTAATAACTATATAGTTGAATTTCAAATGAAAGAAACCCTTATTAACTCAATGTACTAGATAATGTTTTCTTTCATTAAGTGCTTATAATTAGGCTAAAAATTCAGCCTTTTTACTAGACAGCTATCAGTGTATGCCCAAATGTTTTAATCTCACCTTCTTTTATTTTGCTACCTAGAGTGGTTTGAATTATTAAGTGGGATAACCCGGAGCACACAGATATTCTTAGATTATAGTTAATGTTCAACAGTAGGTAGAGATTACATTGATGAGAACTATGTTGCTGGTGATGATTTTCATAAAATACTGAACACTATCATTGTTTGATCCTTTATTACATAGAGAAGAAAAAGCATCCAAAAATTGGGAGCTCTGATTACATTAATGTCTTCATGGTATCTGGATGAACCTAGGAGAAAGATTAAACTTGAACCTAAAAGCATAAGATTTCTACTAAACAAGTAACATCTAGAGTTGTTACTGAAGAGAAAAGAATTGAGTGAGATGAAAAAATGATCAAGAAATATTAAGAATGATCGACCTATAAAGGGAGCCAAGAGTAATCATGGAAATAGAACAAAAATAGAAGACATCATTATCAGAGAAACTAATGCAGGTAACTTCATAATTACAAGAAGATTAAGGTGCCAGGTGATGAGGGCATCTCAGAGTTTTGACTAAGAGGAGATCCTTAGGTATGACATCATGACATCTCAGTATCACAAAAGCTAGTGTTCATGAATACTAAATGGAGAATAAAGATATGATAATTTCATTGAAAATGAGTGGCAAATGCAAAGCATAGAAAAGAAGACAGTAAGCATGATTAGCTTTAGAATGTCCTCTCTGTTAGCCTTATTTTGTATGCAAAACAGCAAAGGCACAAGGACATGATTTATTTAGCCTACATTATAGATCTCAAACAATGCAACTAGTATTAAAATTCAGTTCTTTCAAGGCTATTGAAATCACAAACGTCATTCATATGTTCAATTTGTAATTAATTTCAACAAAGTTAATTTAGCCAGATGTAACTAAATACATTTCTGTTGGCTTATAAATGAAATTCTTTTTTTTTTTTTTGGATTAGAAATGAACTCTGTTAGAAAATGAGTGACTTTAAAGAGGAAAAGTTGTTATGATACCTGGTAAAAATCATACTTAGCCACAGATAAATAATTATATCAGGATTGTTTCACAGTGGATGCCACATTAAAGGAGGAAAATTTTAGTTGACAAGGAAGTTAGCATCACTGGCCAAAGAAAATTGCATTTATATTTCTTCACATTGTAACATGGCCTTGAATTTGCCCCTTGATGTGCTTAGTGTAATTAAGTTGCACCTGTTGTTCGGGGAATTAGAAAAGCAATTCCTTACAGCTTGTATTCTTCCCCCATCATTCTCTACACAAGGGAAAATTGTTTATCCTAACACTGTAATTAGGATGATAGGATAATTTCCTGAAAATTAATCACAGAGATTATATGATTGAATCTCATAAATGTTTTAGCAGAATCATTCATTGGAAAAACTGTTTTTGAAATATTTATAATTCATCAGTGGTTTGTCAGGACACAATACTTTTAAGACGTTTTCATTCCTTAGAAGTGTAATTGACTATGTAGTGTACTGCCACAGAGGAAAGTGATCCATGATGTATAGTGTGCCTAAGAAGAGTCACCTAGAGAGAAAAAAAAATTCTTTCAGGTTTCCACAGAGAGCAAATTGGTCAAGCAATGATCTTGACTCATCCAGATGGCTGACACAAACAAAAGATCTACAAAATGCTGCACATGGTTGCAGAGTAAATCCTTAGGGGATTTTACTGACCTTGTCAGACACAAAAGTTACGTTTTGAGTTATATAGGTCTTGCTTTAACTTGATCTTAACAATCCAGCACAAAAGCATAACCATGAGGAATAAAAATTAAAGCTATATTAATATGCTGAGCTGTAAAAGGCTCAAGTCAACAATTTTGGACAATTGTCAGTTGTGCTGGTAACTCACTACCATTATGGACTATTGGGCTATAGTGTATTTTTTTTTAATTCAAATAACTACAATTTTTAGACTAGTTTCAAGTATGAAAAGGTCGTTTAATGACTTCTTCAAATACAGCTTCTCTAAGTTCAGTGGAACACCCATCTCTGAAAAAACAAAAACAAAAAAGGGCGATATGTTAGGAACCATGAAGCTAGGATCAAGTATATGTAGGTGGGACTTGGCCTAGGGCCTACAGCAAACAAGCTACCTCATTTCTGAGATGAACATCCTGTCTGGTTAAGGTTAGCTATCAGCTGCTAGCCAACCAAGTGTCATGTGATACTAACATCACAAAAGGTAAACAAAGGACAGTTTTGTTTTGAAAAAAGGAGAAGAAAAGATATATGTATGCACAAGAGAGTTAGGATAGATATACAGCTACTCTGTCTTGGTGCACTGAGGAAAAAAAGCTTGCACTAATATTGCTTAAACAAGATATATTTACATCTTATCCTCTGAAGAACTATTATGAAGACAATATTCAATGTATTAGTTACTATAAATGTCCTATTAATCTGTTTTAAAACTATTTCATTGCTATCCTATCTTTTTTCTAATTAAAATGAATAAAAAATTTAAAAATAAAAATAATTTAACAAATCATCTCAGGAATATGCTTAGATAAAAATCAGAGTGCAGGGTTAGGAGATAGTGCAGTGGAGTAAATGCTTGCCTGGCAAGCACAAGGTCCTAAGTTCAATTCCTGGTACTGAAAATAAAAATCAGGGAGCATACAAAGATACCAAGTAGTGAAATAAAAAGTAAAATTTCCAGAAAGTATGAAAAGGCTAACAAAAGTTTGAAAGGCACATAATTCTGTCTTGGGCTATTGATTTATTTACAGCTTTTAGAATATCACTCCATTTTATATTCTCATATGACTGATATTTTTTGCTCACCAATAAACACTTCAGATGTAAAATTAGAAAAATACCCTCAGACATTTGCTGTTCTATCCCCTTGCCATTGTTGCC
The DNA here is from genome assembly GCA_004027165.1 of Ctenomys sociabilis. Taxonomy (NCBI): domain Eukaryota; kingdom Metazoa; phylum Chordata; class Mammalia; order Rodentia; family Ctenomyidae; genus Ctenomys; species Ctenomys sociabilis. Next base: position 16,664 of record PVKA01042020.1, read on the forward strand.
AGACTCCTCTTATTTCTAGTAAGCATCATATTCCAGAATCTCAAGCACCTCTTGCATGATATCTTGCATGAGTAATCCTTCATGAACCCAAAAGACAGCAATAATTTTTGTTGAATACAAGGTAGGGTTTATATGAAATTATAAAATGAATTCTATTTTTCTGTAATATAATGTTGAGCCCTTTTTTGTTTGGCTATCCTTGTAGCGCCTCAATTTTTATAATTATTGGTCCATAAATTTTAGGTTTTAATCATCCAGAAGAAAAGCTTAATGATGTCATTACCCTGTAACAGAAGCAGTTGAGCTTAGCATCACTATCTGTCTGAATATAAAACACCTTAGCTATAACAGTTATTTTCCAGAAACCATGTAAATTCTAAACTTCAAGACCCTATAGAATGTGAAAAAAACAATTACACATTTTAACACAGAAATTTAGAAACTAAACCATATGCAACATTTTAACAGGACAATCCTATAACATGTTTTCCTGTCTCCTTTTCTTTTATTACCTTTTTTTAAAACAAAAATTTACTTGAAAGAGAGTATAGCATTAATTGATATGACATTAGAAGCAGTATGCATTTAGAAGGCCAAAATGACAGGCATTTCAAGCACGGTTTTAGTGTTACACATTGCTATCCTCGGTGTAGCTGCATATTTCACAGAAATCAGCATATAGAGCTAGTCAGGGTGAGAATTTTACCCATAACTACAATTTTCAAAAACCTGATGGAGATTCTTAGGACATTGCCTTAATCGTCTTGTTTAAACAAATGTATGTTATTGACCATGCCATGTCTTCTAGCTTCTTTCTTTCTTTCTTTCTTTCTTTCTTTCTTTCTTTCTTTCTTTCTTTCTTTCTTTCTTTCTTTCTTTCTTTCTTTCTTTCTTCTTTCTTCCTTCCTTTTTTCTTTCTCTTTTTCTTTCCCCTCCCTTAGATAAGGGGATTGAGCCCAGGTTTGGTACTGCACTGTATCTTAAACACTTTTTAATTTTTTAGATTTTGAGATAGCGTCTCACA
>PVKA01042021.1:0-18283 GCA_004027165.1 Ctenomys sociabilis
ACAAAGGAAGGGTTGTAGAAAGAAAAAATCAGGATGTGTGTGTATAGACAGTACAGTTGGGATAGATAACGCTGTGCTTCTACATAATTCTATGAGAGGCCAGATCTGCACTAATGGTGGTTGGACAGGATATTATGTCGGCTTTTAGTGCTATGGTCATCCACTAGGTAAATAATTATTGAATCTTTGATATAATTCAACTATAAAAAAACCCTATAAATATAATTTCATGTATGCACCTTGTACAGTACCAAAACGTTATGAAAACAGTTTGCAATGTATTAATTCATCGACTCTGTATGGTTAAGGTGTCTTGAAACTGTCTGATTGACATTTGTATTTTAATAAAATAAAAATAAATGGAAAAAAAAAGATAAAAAAATAAGATATTGATGAATTTTGGAGTGCTGATCATGCAGGTTAGCTGTAGTGTACTTGTTTAGCATGTGTGAAAGTCTGTGTTCAATTCCCTGCACCACAGGAAAATAATTATTATATGAATGCTAAAGCTTTAAAGATTGTTATTGGGAAGACAGGCACAAAAGGACAAGTTTCACAGCACTTTCAGGTCATTGTAAATATTTTGATATGAATAGATGTCATGCTTTAAGAAGAGATAAAACAAGACATGGAGCAAAAGTACCATCCATGGCCATAGAATTACATACCAAACTCAGGAGTGTGACAATAAAAATGATTGACCTACTTTCATTGAGCTTTCTTCAAAATGACAATAAAATAATGATTATATCATTACTTCGTGGGAAGCCTTGTGAGTAGACTATTGTTTTTTAAATTAATTTTATTGAGAAAGAAATAGGAATGAGTTTCAAAACCAGTTATTAGGACAGTTACCATAATCCATACATTGCAGAGTAAAGATTATTATGGAACAAACAAGTTGTTTGAAAATCTTTTGTATTCTAGTTTTGTGTTGGTATGTTTGTTTTCAAAAGGGTGAGAAAGAGTAGATTTGAAAATATTCTTTGATAGGCATAGGAAGAAGGAAACTGGTGGTGGGACACAATCATGTTTCAGTTTAAGTACGATCGTTTTCATATAGTATCCTCATTAACTACATATAAAAGTTGAATTCAGAAGTTCAATTATTTCTGTTTAATTCCAAGGAATTATAACTTATTTAATGTCAAAGAAATGTTTCTTGAACTTTAATCCAATGATGACTAGAGAGCTGACAACCATATCATAGAACAGTGTAGTTGTTATTTAAATTGTTTTAATGGTTATGCTAGACATAATAAATTTATTTGAAACTTCACTATAAATTAGTGTATCCATCTAAGCACTGATGAATAGTGAGCATATGTGTAGGTTTTCTCTCATTAGATAGTCATAAATGTATATAATTGTCTCAGATACTTTTCTTTATATTCAATGCCATAACTTAAGGGAGGAAAGGATTATTTAGCTCATGGCTCCTAGAGGTTTGTAGCAGGATGAATCTAAGATAGAGTGTCATGGTAGAGGAGCATTATAGAGAGAAATAGTCGCTGGTTAGCAAGCAGGGGAGAGACAGCAAGGGATGATCGGAGGTCTTTTTGCCCCTTGTCTTGAGAGGATACTTAAGGGGAGTAATACTCACACCCTTAATCCTAGTGCCCTTGATCCTACCATTTTGCCATGGATCATTTTCAGTATCAGCCATACTAGATCTAGCTACCAGTGAAAAATAATGGGATAAAACTTCGGAGTAATTTCTAAACACAAGCCATAACATTTTGCATCTGGCCCCCAAAAGATTAATGCACATCCTTTTATACAAAAGGCATGTAATCCACCTGTAAGAGTTAGCAAAATTCTAACACTTTTTCCTATTTCTCAAAAATTCTATTCAAAGCCTGAGATTAAAGGCAAATTTTTAGCTGTAATCCTCTGCACAAAGAAAAAATAAAGTTAAACACCTCTAACAAGCACCTCAATCAAAAGCAAAGATAAACCTTGTCATTCCAAAAGGTACAAATAGGTGGATACAAAGGTATGTGCAAATCAAGTCCAATATCCAGCATGGAAATCATTAACTCTTGTTTTCTGTGCACTGTCAGTATCTGAGGCAGTCTGGGGCATACTGTGAACTCTGAAGGGCTTGGTGAATCTGCACCCATGAGACTGTCAATTTCAGCTTCCATGGCTTCTCTCTTGGGCTAGATCTGTTCTTGCCTTGCAGTGTTTCTCAGTCAATGCATGACTGACTTCTTCAGACTCCTGGGATTTCCACTGCACCTTTGGCTTTCTACTCTCATCTTCATATGCTGCTCTCACAGGTGCACACTACCTGGCCTCCCAGGCCTTCTGATATCTGGGTAGAAGTCTTTCTAAGTTCACAATTCTTGCATTTTGATTGCACCTAAAATCAGCATGGCATGGGTGATGCCAAAGTCTGCCCTAGAGGTAGAGATTAGCCAGGCTTCCTTATAATTTGGCTGTATGGGTTGAGTGACTATGAATCAAATTCTGTGGAAGAAATTTCGTAGGTCATGGGCATTCTGAAACATGATGCTTTGGGTCTGTCTTCTCAAAGAAAGCCTGACTTTTGCAATTCTGAGTCTTTAAAAGACAGAGCTCTGCTGATTCTTGTGTTGCATTTAGGCCCTTTTTCTGTTCTCTTCATCTGTAGTACTTAGTTTTGTCTTACTAGTCTTTTCAGTTCTTAATCTCTCCTCTGTTACATCTATGCTGGTTGCAGGTTTACAAAGTTTGACCTTTAAGGTCATACAGTGTTTTGTTTGAGTCATTGTGCAGGGCGATATGCTCTTGCTCGTCAGCATAAATCTGGCCAAAGGCCCCCAACAGTAGCCATGCCATGGTGTGAACACTAGACAGCCTTCAAATTTCTTGTGCAAGATTGATTAGTGTGTTGCCCTGCACAGGAGTCTCAGGCAGAGTCTCTGGATGAGTGACATACAGATAAAAAAAGTTAGTAGTCATCATTAAAGAACAGGTTGCAAGAAAATGTGTGGTAAGAGAAAAGGCTGTGGAGGACTTCAGTTGCCAGCAGTTAGAGAATGTCTCTCCACCCTCAATAATTTCAGTTGTATCCCCTCTCCTCTTATAGGCCTTAAAATGTCTCAGTGGGCTCTCGCTTACCTTTGATCCCTACTTACGTTGTCACGATTGTATGAATTCAGACATAAATCAAAACTGAAAAACCAAGTGCATATTCTCACACTGAAATTTACCCATCTGTGAACACTTACTTGAATAATCCTTTCCTTTGGTCTATATTTATTTCTTTGGGTAGAGTATTTTACCTGTTTTATTAGTCTTCCTAATTTTTTTTATTTTATTGAAGAACAAATACAACGAGACAGTTTCAAGACAAATTAACAGGACAGATTCGATAAAGTAATACATTTCAGACTGTTTTCATAATGTATTGGTATTGTACAAGTTGCATACATGATATACTTACACACAGTATTATAGCACATGTCTCTAATCAGTGAATTAAGAGTGTAGCTGTTTACTTATCTTGTTTTTATACCTGAATTATATCACAGATTCAATAACTAATACTTTCTACCTTGTTATCTTCCTAGTGGTTGTCCATAATACTAGAAGCCAACATAATATCTTGTCCAATCACTATTCTTTACCTATTCTTATTCCTTTTATTTCTCCTTCGTTTCTAATGGTTTTTGCTAATGATTCCAAGAGTATATTGAACAGGAGGGGTGATAGAGGACATCCTTATCTTGTAGCTGATTTAAGAGTAAAAGATTTCAGTTTTTCCCCATTTAGGATTCTATTAGCTTTTGGGTAGTCATAGATGGCTTTTATCAAGTTAAGGTAGAGTCCATCGATACCAATTTTCTGTAGGACCTTGAACATGAATGAGTGTTGGACCTTGTCAAAAGCTTTCTCTGCATCAATTGAAATGATCGTGGTTTTTAGATTTCAGTCTATTGATATAGTGTATTACATTTATAGATTTTTGAATATTGAACCATCCTTGCATCCCTGGGATGAATCCTACTCGGTCATGGTGTATGATCTTCTTGATCATTTGCTGTATTCTATTTGATAGGATGTTACTGACTATTTTTGCATCTATGTTCATGAGGGAGATTGGTTTGTAGTTCTTTTTGGTTGTCTTTCCCTGGTTCTGGAATCAGTATGATACTTGCCTCCAGAAATGATTTTGGGAGGACTGCTTCCTTTTCAATTTCATTGAAGATTTTGTGGAGTGTGGGGATTATATCTTCTATAAATTTCTTGTAGAATTCAGCTGTAAATCCCTCAGGACCTGGACTTTTCTTTGTCAGTAGGCTTTTTATTGCGTTTCATATTTCATTGGCTGTTATTGGCTTATTGAGAGTTGTTATATCTTCTTGGTTCAGTTTTGGTAATTTTTGCCTTTCTAGGAATCTGTCCACTTCATCTGTGTCTTCTATTCTCTGAGCATAGAAATTCTCAAAGTAGCTATTGATAATCTGAATTTCCACTGGGTTTGTGGTGATTTCACCCTTTTCATTCCTTATTGCACATACTTGAATTTTTTCTTTCCTCTTTTTGATGAGGTTGGCTAGAGGATTAACAACTTTATTTAGTTTTTCAAAGAGCCAACCTTTTGATTTGTGGATTATTTGAACTGTTTTTTTTTTCATCTCAATTGAATTAATGTCAATGAATTTCATAAAATCTAATCTTTATGATTTCTTCCTATTTTTGTGCTATGGGTTTTGTTTGCTCTTGTTTTTGCAGATGTCAGAGGTGCACCATTAGGGTATTTTTTTTTTGTTCCTGTTCTGTTTTCCTAATGTGTGAGTTCATAGCTATGATTTTCCCTTGAAGAACTGCTTTCATCACATCCCATAAATTCCAGTAAGTTTTGCTTGAATTTTCATTGAATTGTAGGTATTGTTGAATTTCTTGTCTAATTTCTTCTGTGACCCATTGATTGCTGAATAGGATATTGTTTAATTTCCATGAATTTAGCAGTTTTTGCTGTTTTCTTTTGTTGTTTAGTTCCACTTTCATTGCACTGTGGTCAGATAATGTGGGATAATTTCTGCTTTCAAAGAATATACTTAAGCATGACTTCTGGACTAGTATGTGATCTGTTTTGGAAGGTGACCTGTGTGCCGTTGAAAAAAATGTGTATTTAGTTGTGGATGGGTAGAACACTCTGTATATGTCCACCAGATTCATTTGTTACAAGCTCTGGTTCTGTTCTGTTACTTCCTTGATAATTTTTTGTCTGGTTGATCTATCTCTTTGAAATAAGGGGTGTTAAAGTCTCCTGTTAAGATTGTGATCTTAGATATTAGGTTTTTCATGTCCATTAAGATTTGTCTTACATAATTGGGTGCTTCTGTGTTTGGTGCATAGATATTTATGAGTGTTACCTCTTGCTCTTGAAATTTTCCCCTGACTAATATACAGTGGCTTTCTTTGTGTCATTTGATCCTTCTTGGTTTGAATTTCGGAGTGTCTGAGAACAGAATTGCTACTCGTGCTTTTTTGTGAGGTGCTGGAGCATGTAGTATTGTTTTCTCATCCTTTGACTTTGTGCCTATGAATGTCCTTTTGAGTTAAGTGTGTTTTTTGTATATAGCAAATTGTTGGATTTTGTTTCCTAATCCACTGTGCCAGTCTATTTCTCTTAATTGGAGAATTGAGTCCATTTATATTGATGGTTATAATTTAAATGTGTTGAATTATGTTTGTCTTTGTATTTACCTGCAGTTGTTTACTCCTTTGGATCCTGTGTTTAATTGTCTGTCCTGTTTAGTGGATTCCTTCCGTTCTCATTTGTGGAGTTCTGGAAATTGTGGTCTCTCTCTAGAACATTTTTCAGTATCCTGTGTAGGGATGGCTTTGTCATCATGAAATTCTTTAGTTGTTCTTTGTTGTGGAAGTATTTCAGTTCTTCATCAAACCTGAAAGAGATTTTTTGAGGGTATAATAGCCTGGGCTGGAATTTGTTTTCATGCAGGACTTGAAGAACTCTGCTCCATGCTCTCCTTGTCTTCATGGTTTGTATAGAGAAGTTGGCTGTAATTCTCATGGGTTTTCCTTTGAATGTGAACTGCTTCTTCTCTCTAGCTGCTTTCATAATATTATTCTTCTCTCTAGCTGCTTTCATAATATTATTCTTGGATTTCTGAGATCTTGACTATTATATGTCTCAGTGTGTTTTTACTTGGGTTGAAGTTATTTGGTGTTCTATATGCTTTGGTTACTTGAATGTTGGATTGTTTCCTCATATTTCGGAAGTTTTCTGCAACTACCTCTGCCCATATTTTTTCTATGTCATTTGTATTGACTCCTTCATTCTCATTGATGCCAATTAATCTCGCATCATTCATCTTGGCTTCATCTTGCATGTGAGGGATTATTTTTTCTTGCATTCTCATTGTTTATTTTTATTTTTGTTTTATTGAAGTACAAATATCAATGAGACAGTTTTAAGATACCTTGACAAGATGGATTTGATACATTCTCATTGTTTTTAAGAGATCCTTTCTCACCTTTTCGCTAGGTACACCAGCCTCCTCAACATCTGAAAATCTGTCTTTCATTTCACTCAAATAGTTTTGTAGACTTGTAATTGATATTTTTAATTCTTCTATATCTCTTTGGTTCTGCTTCATGCGTTCTATTTCTTTTCTGTATTGCTCATTCCAGGATTCTGTCATATTTCTGATCTCCTCTGTTTTTTATCCATATGTTCTTTAGAGGTAGCTATTAATTCTTTTTCTGCAGTGTTTCTTCCAATTTGGGTTTCCTCTGTATATTTCCTGACTTGTTTCTGTATTTCAGATGGCATGATTTCAAAGAATTCTTTTTTGATTTCAGAAATTATTTGTGGTTTGATTTCCTCATGACCTTTCTGCTGTTGTTTCTTTCCTTCCAATGCTGTTAATTCATAGGTTTCAGCTGGAATAGTTTTCTCTGCATTTGTTCTGAGTGAGCATTCAGTTTCCCCCAGATTTTTCTGGATTTTGTTCTTTATTTCAGATGCTATGTATTCAAATATTTCTTTTTTATTTTAGGCATTAATTCTTGTCTATACCTTTCTGCTGTTGTTCCTTTGCTTCCGTCTCTGTTAATTCATTCATTTCAGCTGAGCTCATGTGCTGTGCACTTATTGGTGGACTTGAGGCCTGAGATTGCATTTTTCTGCTTGTCTTTGTTGATTTGTATATTGCTGACCTCTGACCTTTGATGTAGAGCTTTGGTGCAGCTATAGCCTTTGCACATAATGAGATTTGGGTGCCAGTCTAGTATGTTTGAGATTATCCAGTTATGCCTTGCCTGGATCTAGCTGTTGTGTTCAGTTCCTTTTTGCTACAGCTCCTGTGATTCACCTCTGTTGTGTCCCTGGTTAGGGGAGCACTGGGGGGGGGTGCAGAAGCTCCCTGTTACACTCACCAGGCTGGGCAGGGGTGGATCGAGTGCCAAGAGAGTCACCAAAAGTTCCAGCTTCCGTGGTGGGCTTGGGGACAGTGGCTACGGAGTTAACAGGTAGGTCTGTCTGGGATGTCTCAGGCAGTTCTCTGGCTGGGATGTCTTGGGGACTGAGGCTCTGGATGTTGCAGCACCGGCAGGGAGAAGCCAAAGGCTCTCCCTCAGACTCACCACACACTCACCGAACTTTGATGCCCAGGGAGTCAGGCAAATTCTCACTCACTCAGCAGGCTTTGTGGCAGGGGATCCGGGGAGTTGCTGGCATATGGGCTCTGAAGTCATGGGCTGGTTGCTCGCTTGGAGGGCTTGGGAGGGGATCTGGGTAGGGGCTGGATTACTAGTTCTCCTAATTCAGCTAATCTCCTTTCTTTCATCAGAGCCCTATTCGATCTCTTTCCCATTGACTCACAGAGTTGTATTTCTCGAAAGAGAAACTGAACGATGTTCTAGAATAGAGTCTAAAAGCACACCCTTACTGTCTTCTGCGCAACACCCACTTTCCTCACTGTGACCTCTGAATGCCTTCATGATCTGACTCTTTATGACCTCATCCCTCCTCTCTTTCTCTTAACATTGTGTACTGCATCCATACTGAACTACTCATAGGGATCAGGAAGATTTTGTTGGTCATGACTCCATCCAAATGTATGTTGTTACTACCGGAGTACCCCTCATCCTTGCATCCCTTGTGGACTTTTACCGACCTGTAGGAAGTAGTACCCAAATCACTGGTCCTATGGAGAACTTCTAGTGTTGCCAGGCTACAACTCATCGTCCTCTGCAGCCCATCAGACTATGTCTGCACTTGTGCTCTGGCCCTTGTCACACTGCACTGCATGTTTTGTTCCCTCCCTGAGTCCTTCTCCAGGCACTGGGTCCTTCACTATCAGGCTAAGTGTCATAAGCAGTGTCACCTAGATACAAAGATAGGAATAAAATGACAGCTGTTGTGTTTCTGTTGAAGGAGAAGGACACAGACTCCCCATGTGGTTCTACCTGGCAGTCCTCGTGGGCCTGTACCACCTTGTGCGCTGGTACCGGGAGAGGCAGGTGGTGAGCAACCTCCAAGACAAGTATGTGCTGATCACGGGCTGTGACTCAGGCTTCGGGAACCTGCTGGCCAGACAGCTGGACATGCGAGGCTTGAGGGTGCTGGCTGCATGTCTGACAGAAGCAGGGGCCGAGCAGCTGAGGAAGCAGACGTCAGGACGGCTACAGACAGTGATCCTGGATGTCACACAGACAGAGAGCATCGCTGCAGCCACTGAGTGGGTGAAGGAGCGTGTGGGAGACAGAGGTATGAAACAATAACTTCTCTGGTTGTTTATTTGAGCAAAAAGAGCATAAGTCATATACTGTAAATATATGAAAAGCAAGTTACAAAGGGATTTGTCATTTAAGAATTGTCATGAACTTCTCTGTTGCTCTATTTTGTTAATAATCTATTACCTCAAAATTAAGCAGAATGGAATGGAGACTTTTATGTCACTTTGCTTGTATAGTATTTATAAACATAATTCTTTATTTTGTCATAAATAATGATTGACAGTTTTCAAATCAGTTTTTTAATAATTTATCATGATTTGTATATAGAATATTCCCCAAATTTCATAGACTGAGGCAGAGCTTTTGAAAGAAGACTGAAATAATGAACCGTGGTATTTATCAGGGGATACACCTACAAAGCAGTGCGGTAGCTGAGGGTTCCCTTTGGGTGGGGTGTGGCAAGAGGTGGTCACCGGGAGAGTGACCCGGAAGGTTGTACTTCCTTCCACAGCTACTCCTTCCTCTCTCTGCTTCCTGGCCTCCAGGATGTGAGCAGTTTTCCTCCGCTGGGTCTTTCCACTATGCTAGTGCTGCATTGGAGCTGGCTGACTATGAGCTAAACTGAGCCTAGGAAAGTTTTCTCCTTCAAAATGTGGGCGTTGGATATCGTGTCTCAGGATGAGGGATGTCTTCCTGTGGTTGTGACTCTAATACAGCCATTTCTAAAAGTCCTTGGTCCTCTGAAAACTTCTTATTTTTTAAAAGAATTAATTTGTTTTATGCCCTAAAGCACTTTTATATTTCTTGTACTTTTTATTATTATTTTTAAAGAATACAATATAGTGATAGAAGAGAACAGCATTATACGTGATACAAGATTTCACTAAACAAAGTAATAGGAATCTGACCATGGTTGCTGCATTACATGATGCTGTGTGTAAATTAGTTATTCAGACTACCGGATATAAAGGTATAAGTTTTGTTTAAAAAAAACAATAACTAAGAACTTTTAAGAAATTCAAGAGAGTAAAAAATCAAAGTAAAAACAAAAATTCTAAGCATTAACTGTACCTTTCATATATATATACACATATATATATGTATATATATTCATATAATTAGAATTCTCAAAGTGCAAAGGAATAGGCAATAAATATTTCAAGATTTAAAATTTCTGAATTTAGTTTAACTTATAATACCACATTTCCAAGAAAAATGAACATTTTGAGAAGAAATTTAAATAAAATCATACCAAGATACACAAAAATGAAATTGTCCACAACTTATTGTAAGAAAAATGATTGAAGCATGTGCAGAAAGAATATTAGCTATGGAAGAAAAAATTAAATAGCATCTTATTCCACATTAGAAAAGGAAAAAAAAGGGCCACATATATAAGAAACTAGACTAATTAAAGGACTGAAAGAAAAAAAAGATCTATCCTCTTTGAATTTTATACTTAGCAAACATACCTTTGAAAACTAAAGGTAAGATATTTTGTAGCTTTACAAACTTGAAATATTTTAATACCTTCAGATGTAGCATAGAGGAAATAAAAAGGAGCATAATTCAAAAAGCACGAGAAGTGGCAGTATGCTCCTGGATGAACAATAAAGAGCTCTCAAAGTGATAGTTATGCAGGAGTTTATAAAATATATTAAATGGACTCTTATTTAAAAGGTCATTGAAGATTTCTGTGAAAAAGTACCAATCTTATCGAGGTGTACACGTATAGTTTTTTCATATGTATGTGTGTATAAAGGACAGGGAAGAAGTAATATGAAGTCAACAGAAAATAGAAATATACTTTTTAAAGTTTCTAATAGTAGGAGAAGATATCATATGATGTCTTCTAGATAAACTGTAATTCAAAAATATATTATAAATCTTAAAACAAAAATTAAGATTAAGCAATATTCCAAAAATTAAATGCTAATTAATTAAAAATTAAATGTTTCAAAACATTTGAACTAAGAAAATGTTTTCATGATAGTAAAGAAATATTAGGAATAAAACATAAGATAAATACTGGAATGACAAATAAATGACCACCATTTTTGACAGTTTGGGGATAGGATATCACACAAAGTTCTAGTGTGTTGTGGACATGGATAATGACCATGATACTTACTGGTGTCCAGGTGTTACTTGTGGGGAGACCTAGCTATAGCTATTTCCTGGAAATCCACCTTGTAGTCCCGTATGAAATCTTGACCACAGGGTGCAAGAGAAGTCCATTTGTACAGTGTTCTGATGGAAATATTTTGCTGCTGTATGCAAAAGAATAATTGAAAGACTACTATTGTATGCCTCTTATTCTCCTGTGTTTGCCGTATTTGGTGGGTTCTTTCCATTCTCATTCATGGGGTTGTAATCGTTTTTCTCCCTCTCTAGAACATTGTTTAATTGTATAGGTTTGGATTTATCATGAAATTCTTTAGTTGTTTTTCCATGGAAGTATTTTACTTAAAAGAGAATTTTACTGGATATATCAGTCTGGGTTGGAGTTCATACATTGTTTTCTTGCAAGACTTGAAGTACTTTGCTCCATGCTCTTCTTGCCTTGATGGTTTGTGAAGAGAAATCTACCATTATTCTGATGGGTTTTCCTTTAAACGTGATCTGTTTCTTTTTTAGTGGCTTTTAGTATACTGTTGCTGTGCTGAATTTCTGGGATCTTGATTATTATATGTCTGGGAGTGGTATTAATTGCATTGATGTTATTTGGAGTTCTATATGCTTCAGTTACTGAATGTCAGATTGTTGCCCCATATTTGGGAAATTTTCTGCTCTTGCTTCTGCCCCTATTCTTTTTATATCATTTGTATTGACTCCTTCCTTCTCATTGATGCCTATTAGTCTCACATTGTTCATCTTTGCATCGTCTTGCAGGTGCTGAATTATTTTTTCCTGCATTCTAGTTGTTTTTAAGAGATCTTTGCTTACTTTCTCGCTGCAGTGGTGTCTTTAAGGTCAGAGAGTCTACTTTTACTTTCAAACGGAATTCCCAGCTTGTGATTGAGGTTTTAGTTTCCTGTATATCTCTTTGAAACTGGTTCATACATTCTATTTACTTATCTTTCCTATATTACTTATTCAGGGGTTACATCATTCTTATATTCTGCTCTATTTTTTTTTATCAGTGTATTCTTTAGAAGTACTTAGTATTTCTTTGATTATAGTTATCACTATGTTTTTTACTTCAGAAATTATTTATCTGATTTCCTCTATACCTTTCTGAAGTTGTTACTTTACTTCCAACGCTATTATTTCAGAGATTTCAGGTGTGTGATTTCCAATTTCCTCTAAGGTAATGTCATCTGCATTTGTACTGCGTGGACTCGGGGCCTGAGAGTGCTTTTTTATTCCTTCTGTTTGTCATTTTGTATACCACTGACTTTTGACCTTTGGTGTAAAGGTTAGACAGAGTTACTATCTTAGCAGCAGGTCCAGATCTAGGAAGTTCAGACTCCTCAGGTGGGTGTGGCTTCAGTCTGGCAGCTGTGCTGCACTTCTTCCTGCTGCAGCCTTACAGGTGAACCCTTTGTGTCACTCTAGCAAGATGCTCTGTTCCTGAATTAGCTGGATCAGTCTTACCTCTAGCCTCTTTGCAGGGAGTTCTGCTGAGGGGTTCCATGGTGGACCTGTGCTCTGTGTCACTTCAGGATCTGGTGGCCTGGGCCAAAGCAGTTTTAATTTTATAAAAAATTGAACAGGGCCAGGGGCATAGTTCAGTGGCATGGTGCCTATCTGGCAAGTGTGAGGTCCTGCGTTCAATTGCCAATAGTAAAAGTATGGGCAAAGTATACAGTTTCTTATATATTTCTTGCCCCCCATTTTCCCTTATTAACAGTTGTGATGTACATTTGTTACAATTAATGGGCCAATACTTGTATGTCATTGCTATTGAATTTTATAGTAAACATTATGGTTCAGTTGTTTGGCTTGGACAAATAATAAAGGACACATATATATTATTGTAATATTACAAAGAATGCAGTATGCCTCAGCTCATGAATGCTTCTGTTTGTGGTCAATTTGGTTAGCAAACAAGCATTTGGCAAAATTTTGCTACCGTCTGCATACGCTGCATTGGGCGATGAACACGACTGTAGCCGTCTTCCCAGCATGAACCTGAGCGCGGCCGTTGTCCCCAGAATTGTGGAACAAATTAAGTTCATGAACAAAGGCATTACCGCTGTAGTTCCATGCCTGACAAAGTCTGAAATTCCACGTATTTATCATGTGTCCCAGGCAGCTACTGTTTTTCTTCTTCTTCTTTTTCTTCCCCCCGCGGTACTGGGGATTGAACTCAGGGCCTTGTGCTTGTCAGGCAAGCATTTATTCTACTGAGCTATCTCCCCAATCCCAAAGAGAGAGTAATTTTTTTTGTTTTGGTGCTACCAGGAATCAAACTCAGGGCCTTGTGCTTGCTTGGCAAGCAGTTATTGCACTGAGCTGTCCCCCAAGCCCCTCAGCTACTGTTCTCGTGGTTGTCCTCATTGCCTTTCCCAGAATGTTGTATAGCTGGGATCATATTATATGTCATTTTATTGTTTTTATTTTAAAGAGAAAAAAGATAAAACAATTTCAAAACAGCTTAGTAGAAGAGTTACAATATTTAATAAGGGCATATTGCTATCTTTATATAGTTATTTAGGATAAAAGATATATGCATGATAACTTATATGCACAATATTAACACAAACCTTTCTTTTCAATGAATTAAAAGGAACTAACTGTATATCTTAACTATCATTTGTATAAATATATTTTTTCTTTTTCCTTTCCTTCCCTTCCCTTTTCCTCAATCACAGATTGTCTTTTCTTTTCAGCAGATTCTTCCTAAATCACTGTATCTTTTGTACATTTTGAACTTATTTACTTGTCCAGTTTCTCACTAGTGAGACAATACAATGTTGAGACATATGAGACTGATTTATTTCACTTATGAGTATGATTTTGAATTGCATCCACTTACTGATAAAAGTCTCCTGTTTATCTTTCTTTATTCCTGATGTACTGCATTGCATAAAAAATTCAAATTTTTATCCATTCCTTGGTTAATGAGCAAGATTTACCTGTTTATCGCAATTGTGTTATTATAAACAAGGGTGCACATATATCACTGTGCAGCCATGATGCACAGAATGATGGGTCTTTCACACTTCTAAGAATTTAATTCTTTAATTCTTCTGGCAAGATATTCAGAAGGGAACTACCTGGCTGTACTGGGGTCTCTAGTGCTAGTTTTTTAAGGCCTCTACACATTGATTTCCACAGTGTTTGCACTACTCTGCATTACCATCAACAGTGGAGAAGAGATTCTTTTTCCTCACAGCCCCTCCAGCATTTGTTATTGGTTGATTTCTTAATAATAGACATTCTTTCTGGGCTGAGAAGGAATGTCAGTGTTGTGTTTGCATCTCGTGAATAACCAATAATGTTGAACATTTTTTTTCATGTAAGTATTTGCTATTTGTATTTCTTCACATGAGAAGTGTGTATTCATCTCAGATGCTCATTTGTGGATTGTGTTTTTTTAAATTTGGAGGGCCTGAGTTTTTTTCAATTCTTTATTTATTCTGGATAGAAGTCCTTTGTGTGAGGGGAAAGTTATGTATAACTCTTTCGCACTCTGTGGGTTGACTTTTCAATCTGTTGATGACTTCTCTTGTGTAAAAGTCTTTTTTATAAGGTAGGATCCTGGTTGTTGTTTCTTTGCCGCATTTCCTTTGCAGTCTGGGATTTATTCATGAAGTTTCTGCCAATGCCCATGTCTTTGAGATTTCTACCTGTTTTCTCTTCCAGTAAAATTTAGTGTTTCTATTTTAGTATTTAGATCTTTGATCCATTTTAGTTTAGTGCTTGGTGACAGACTTGGGTTTAGTCTTTTGTATGTAGAGAACCAGGTTTTCTAGCATCACTAATTGAAGAGAATATCTTTCTTCCAAAGAACATGTTTGACTCCTTTGCTAAAGATAAATGGCTGAGCTTGTTTGAACTATCTTTGCATTTTCTATTTTGTTCTTCTGATCCTCCATCTTATTTTTTTTTTCCCCAATACTATGGTGATATTATCATAGTATCTTTGTAGTGTAAGGCGGAGGAGAAGGCGCAGGAGATGGCGAAGATGGCCGAGATGCTGGTGCAGCTGGTGCGGCGGATAGAGAAGGGCGAGTCTTTGTGAGGGAGGCCCGTGGTTTCCAGCCAATGGATTCTGGTCAAGTGATGGAGAGTGGCTGATGCCTGGAGAAGCTGAAACCAGAGAGCCTTTTGTTTTCCCTTCTTTCTCTGTCTGTACTCTGTCCTCCTTACACTACGTTTCTGCTCTGATCCGCGGTTGATGACCTCAATATAAGTTTTGATAGAATGGTTGGGGAAATAATTTTTTGTTTCGGAAACACATACAGGAATTAGGGCCTAGATTGTAAGCTCTTGCGGCAGTCACATTGGTTTCTGGGCTTTGGTTATTATTTCTAAATTTTTGAGATGCTTTGCTCTTTCTTGTGTGCTGGAGCACTCCTGGCACTTTGGGTCTGTGACGCAAGAGACTCGGGGTCTGTGGCTCTGGAGGTGCTGCGCCGCCTTGCATGTCGACTTTGCGCAGCAGGTGCTGGAGATGGACTGGGCTTCACCTGGGGGTGCTGAGGGGCCTGGCCCCAGAGGACTGGTGGACGGGAGGGGGGATGGCACTGTCTGTACTGGGGACTTTAATTTCTGTGTGAGACCAAAGGAGGAGAGACATAGTTCTATTTGCAGCTTAAACTCTGCCCCATCTGATGTGACCTGTCTGGTGAGTTTGTGTGGACAACTTAACTCAGCCCTGATTCCACGGAACCCAGCCTAGGGGAAAAGATCCTGACATGCTGTACAAGTTGATGTCATGGGAGGTTCTGGCGTAAAGTAAAAGCCATTTGCAAAGGCCTTTGAGAACTGCGGGGGGGTGGGGCCCTGGAGCTGTGGACCTCGGACTTGACCTGGTCGGTGAAGAGGCATCTTCCAAGTTCCTGTGTTGTCCAGCTGTAAGTTTATTTGAGTAGCAGACCTGATGAGTATTGAGGTCAAAACCCTGCCATGTATCTTTGTAGTGTAATTTCAGATCTGGGACTGTGATGTCTCCAATGTCCTTTGTTACCCAGGATTGCTTTCTCTATTCGAGATCTCTTCTGGTTCCAAATGAATTTTCAGAGTATTTTCTTTAGCTCTGTGAGGTATATTAATGGTGTTTTGATAGGAATGGCATTAAATCTGTGTAGCAGCTTTGGGCATTTGACCATTTTCACTATGGTGGTTTTTTTCTATCCAAGGACAAGAGATATCTTTCCATGTTCTGATATTCTCTTTGATGTCCTTTACTAAGGTACTATAATTTTCACTGTAGAAGTCTTTTACATCCATTGGTAGATTGATTCCTATGTATTTCATTTTGGGGGAAACAATTGTGAAGTTTTACTTTCTGCAAGTTTGTTGCTTGAGTACAGGAGTGTTATTGATTTTTGAGTGTTGATTTCGTAGCCTGTGACACTGCTGAATTTAGATATTAAATCTACACATTTTTTAATGAAGTTTTTGGGGTCTACTTAAATTGGCTTCTTTCAGCTGCATCTGTGAATTTCAGGTTCTTCCATTTTATTTTGTGATTCATTTTGTTCCTGCACAGAACTACATTTATGAATATAGCAGCCTGTATATTGAACAATCGGTTGTTGAATATTGTCATGCTTGTTCCTAATTCTTGACATTTATGGATCAATTCTCTTTCCTACTCATTTTTTCTCTTTTTTTCATGGAAGTTGTTTTAAGATTTTTTTTTAGTGGAATCAGGGATTGATCTCAGACCCTTGCACTTGCCAGGGAAGCATTCATTCTACCTAGCCATCTCTCCAGGTCCTCATGGCATTCGTTTTGAACCTAGGACATAGTATATGGTAGCCAAGTGCTCTACCACTGAGTCACATTCCCACTTCCAAATAAGTTCTCTTTTTAAGTTCTGTTTTTTAAAAAGTATCATGTAAATGATCTTTGATCCTCTTCTTCCTCCCTGCTGACTTTATAATTCAGTAGTTCTTGACAAATGGGCCTCCTAATTAGCTCTTCATCTCAGGAATTTCAAATTTTCTTTTTTTTCTTTTTTTTTTTTTTTTGTCTTTTTGAGACAGGGTCTCACTATGCAGTTCAGGCTGGCCTTAAGCTCACTTTGTAGCTCAGGCTGGTCTCGAACTCACAACAATCCTCCTGCCTCAGCCTCCCAAGTGCTGGGATTACAGGCCTGCGCCACCACGCCCGGCTAGGAATTTCAAATTTTCAATAAATTTTTCTTGGTATTGCTTGCGCTTATGTTTTAAATTTGAAAATTGATACTAGAATATACTGTAAAGTTGCATATGCTTTCTGGAGTTCTGCTAACTCCACTAGGCCCAGCAGAGATTTCTGTTTGGAGAGAATTTCTCTCTTGTGAGAGGAACTTATTGTATTGCTGTTGTGTCCATGAGGCTTGGTCTGGAAGATCATGGAGGACCAAGGCCTCTCTTACCCCTTCCTTATTGTATTCTAGCTTCTGGGACATTGCCTGCTGAAGTGTTAGTGGCTAAAAAATTACTGAGAGGAGGCCATCTCCTTTTTTTTTTTTCCTATTACCTTTATGTCTCACCATTCAATTTCTGACTGCTTGGTAGATTTCTTCCAATATAAGTTCTGCTGATTCCTGAAACTCACCAAATCCAAAGGAATTTTTTAAATTTTCTTTGCCTCTTCAGCATTCTGGTTTTTCTTCTGTCCATCCTACCAGTGTGTGATGTTAGGTCTTCAGATCCAAAGATTTCTTAACTCAGGGCCTTGTCAAACACTTATACATTCAGTCACTTGTACCCCTGTATTTTATGTGAATTTCTGAAGCCTATGGCTGATAGACAAAATAATTTGTAGAAAATTAAATTTTTGTTCATTTTCATTTCTTCTTCTTTTATTTTTTGTGGTAGTGTGGATTGAACTCAGGCCCCTGCGCTTACAAGCAGGCATTTATTCCACTGAACTGTCTCCCATTCCTTTTCATTATTTTAAGCTGCTAGGGATGAACAGAGGTCCTTGAACATACAAAGCAGATGGACTTTCAGTGAGTTATATTGCTATTGCAGATTGAGCGTTTCATTTCATTTTTTCCACGACTACATTGAAAATTATATATGTGTTTTCATTTCTTTAATGGTTTTGTTAAAAATTCTAGCTGCATATTTGTTCCATCACTTTACCTTTCTCCCAAGTAATTGAAGACCTTCAGAATAATTGGGTTCCTGTCATTCCTCCTCCCAATACTACTGCTATTGTGTATTTTAGCTTTGTTTGTTTTCCCCACAGTACATCATGTTTTTAATCAATATAGATTTCTTTTTTAGTACATATTCTCCAAACATGATCATATTCATCATGTGGAGTTTGTACCTGTGCATAATTTATTTTCATTCTGTGTTCTCCATTTTCCTTCTTCTTTCAATGCTTTTTGCCTCCTAATTTAAACAAACTATTTCTACTTTTTCCATCAATTCTCTCTCTCTCTCTCTCTCTCTCTCTCTCTCTCTCTCTCTCT
>PVKA01042022.1:0-17671 GCA_004027165.1 Ctenomys sociabilis
AGAAAGACTCACTTTCCTGGATAATCAGATAAGATTCCCAAGAAGGTAAAATTGAAAATAACCAAATGGATCTGAAGACAAAACTTTCTATGCAATCTTTTCTCATTTTTTTGTTTTAAAGAGTAAAATCAAAAACAAAAGAAAAATGAAAGGTTACATGTGTAATTGTAAATAGGTATTTTTCTTGTAAAACGAGGGAAAAAAGAAAAGCTAGTTTAAAAAAAAGGGAGAAGATCATGCAGCTATACATACAGGATAGCTGAGATAATTGTATTACTAATTTCCATCACTTTTTTTGAAAATTGCGATTAATGATTAAAATTTTCAGTTTGATTAACTCTGCATGCTAATATCTGTAATCTGAGCAAATACATCACAGTAATGGGCATTACAAAACCATAGATCAACGCCTCTCATCTAGTTCTTCTAATTGTGTACTGTTTCTAATGCCTTATCAATTATTATTTTACTCTCTTTAAAATAAATTAAAAAGCAAAACTGGAAAGAGAAACAATTAAGGTTTACTGATAGGAAGACTTAATGTTTAATTATTTGACCAAGCTCATATACCTATTTCTGTTATTCTGAGCAACAGATTTGATGATAAAAATACATAATATGACAACCATTGTTAATTTTCTATTCTTGTTTTGAAATTCTGCACCATACATATGTTGTATGTTGTCTTGTTTCTGTCTTTGTTTTTGTTATTTATTTTTTCTTTTTCTAATCTTTCATATTGAACCATTTAATTTTACATGAGACTTTAAGTTCAGATTTATTAATCACTTTAATTGCTATTTACCACTCATCAATTAAACAAAAGTTTTCAAGATAAAGAGAAAAAAGGGTTATGGCTCCTCCATCATTCATGCTACCACAAAATAATTTTCCATATATTATGTGCACATAAACTTAAATAGTCATCAGGGATCAAAAGTAGCAACACAGAAATGAGTGGGATCAAAATAATCTTTAAATCTTATTAATGTATTATTATAATCTTAGAATAAGATAAAATTCTGAATACTATGCATAATAGTTTATGTAATTTTGGATTGCTAAATTATAAACAATATTTGATTTATTCAACTTCAGAAGAGGGCAGAAAAACAAAATACAGAAAAAAGTGTTTTAAAGAAGAAACAAAATGCATAAATAGATTAATATGATGATTTGGCTAATGGAATTGCTCTGACAGGACAGTGGAAAATGATAGAATCCCTTGATTACAACTTCATCTTCTTTAAGCAAAGGGAGTCACTCTTTGGCACTGAGAAGAGAGGAAAGGAGTTATTTTGATAATACTGGATAATAGCTTGAAATCCAAGAGTTACTGAATGAATGCAGGGGACTAAGTGGTCTTACCTTAATGCGGGGATGTGTGCATCTTTGAATCTCTGGTAGAAAAATAACTCTTGGGTTTTCTTTATCTATTTTATCCTCTTTTTGTTTGCTCGATGAATCACTGTATTATCTTTTCATTTTTTCCTCACACCAATGCTCTAGTTCAAGTTTACCGGCGATTTTCTAATGTTCTTTCTTCCCCCAGGTAAGCAGCATGCCAGCATGGCCTACATCAGTGTGGGCATTACATTCAGGGTCCCCAGGGAGGGCCAGAGTGATTCACAGGAACCTGCTGCTTCTGAGGCAGCGCCAGCCCCTGACCTCTTTGGGTATTTATTCTGTGTGTGTGGTAGAACATCTATAATATTTCTAAGCACATTTCATAAATTTTGAAACCTTAATCTTCCCAGAACGTAGTTTAGCATCAAAGCTTTTTCCCCTGTATTTGAGTTCAGACAATAAGAACATGCTGAGTCAGGTTTTTCTGTATCAAAACTTATAAAGCTCCTGCAGTTAGAACCATGAGGATGGAAACTGCACAATCAGATAGGAAAGTCCTTGAAAGTGAGAGGTGTGCTAATGTCTACCATCGTGCTCACAGTTCCTCAAACAGGGTCATACACACAGGGTTTAATCAAAAGATCAATAATAAAAGAGGAAGATCGGACTGTACTGTGTGTCAGCTTTTGCTGTGCATTGTTTGGCTTCAGCATATAGAAGACTGAGGTCAAAGCACATAGGAAACTTAGTAAGTGTACTGTATTGAATGTAATATTATAACATACTTCTGAATATGAGAATATGAATATAATACAGATCTTCTTTATATTTTACTATAAATTATGAGTATTTATTTCCATGGTAATGTGAAATTCATGAACTTATAAGAGAGAATGACTTAGAACAATTGAGAAATGAGAATTCCTAGAATTAAGTAATTTTTCATTGTTCTTTGCTTCTGATTTGAACATGTATTAAATCTAAATTTAAGTTCAGATTTTTAAGCCCAAGCCTCTCAATTACGGCTATTTTGTTCTTTTCCAAAAACATTTTCATATACAAACCAGATGCTTAATCACTTTGAATTTTTATCACTGTTCTCATCTTTGTAGCAATTCCTGTAACACAGATAAGAAAGACTGTTAGAAGAAAGGCTAAAGAGAAATGGTCATTGTGAACAAGACAGCAGAAGTATTTCCCATCCGTCATGGTGGTTTCCTATTCTTGTTCTTAGCAGTTTTATAACATGAAGAAGAGTCAGGAAGATCTTTTATGATGCCTGGGTGGTTACGTATGCCCATATGTTTATGCCACTCTGGCTTATTCCTAATTTGGGACATTTAGGGAACTGCACCTAGTAAACAAGTGGTTTGTAATGTCAATTATATGTTTCTTATGAGAGGTATCCATATTTAACAAAGTTTCCAGGGTGATTGAAAATTTCCCTATTGACAAGAGAAATTGGTATATGGAAGTGCAGTATTATTATGGCTGATGTTTTTGTTTTTGTTGTATAATTATTTCCTTTGCATAATAATTTCAGAAAATAAATATCAAAAGGGGTAAAAAAAAGTAGCATTTTTCCACATTCTGCAGGCGTTAAAATACTCTCCAGAAAGTGTAATAGTCCACAAAATTTTTTCAAAACGTTTTAGGTTTATGGAAGCTTAATCCTAGCTCACACACTATTTTCCAACAATATCAATAGTGCACATAAAGGGCAGCTAAGTTTATGAATATTAGTAAGCTCCCTCTATCCCCACTGGAGAGTATCTCTCTCTTCTCTTTTGTTAGCCACATAACAGTAGTAATTATGCATTTAAAGCAACTAAGTGACTTTATGTTTGACTTGTCATATTGCTCAGAGAATATATGGACATATATTATTTAGTATTTATTACTTGGTGCAAGAGACTCAACTCTTTTAGAGGTAGGAAGAGTTCAGAGAAAATGTCATCAAGAAATAGTTTATGCATTAGTGATGGTTCTTTGCTATCTTCATTCAGATTGTTGTGAACTTATTTGGGGAGGATCATGTAATAGATTTACTACTTAATTAATAGAATGAGCTAACACATTTTTGATAGCTGTGCCAATAGGTCAGGGCAAAGGAAATTACTAATCTTTGTAATCCAGTAAGAAGCATTCAGACTTCAAAGTAGGTATTATTGAAACCCACTGAAACCCCAAACCCAGGTTATTGGTATTAATTTGATTCATTTACTCTATCTTTCTATTTTAACATGAGCCAGTACAGAACATGCATCACATCTCTTAGGCAAATGGAAAACAAAAGTATAATTTGACCATATAATGTTCTCGAACTTGAAGTTATATCAACACAATGGAGCATTACAAATACAGCAGCTTTTACTTTTCCTGACTACAAATATAGAACAACATTAGTCTGAAATTCCTGATTGTATCAGGGTTCTTTAAAAAAAGTTTTTGGCTATGTCTTTCTCACTTTTGTTGTTAGTGATAATTTGAACAAATGCTACAGCCGTATAGTTGCAATACCACACGTAAAGATTATAAGATCAGGAAGTGACAGTAGGAAAATGAAATCAAACTGTTAATTGAGAGAGTTTAGTTAAGCAAATACTCCAGTATTTATCCAACTTCCATTAATGTAATGGAAGAGGATATGTTTGTGTGTGTGTGTGTGTGTGTGTGTGTGTACGCATGCGCATGTGTGTGATTTTGATCTGTTCACATTTGGTTGAAGGTAGATTGGCAGTAACAGCTGCCTCCAAGTGTCAACAGTCAAGTCCAATGAAGTGTGGCAACCCCCCAACTGTTTTCCATTCAAATGAGTTATGAGTTCTCACCGTTCAGAATCATTCTCATTTAAAAAAAAAACATAAGTCAAGTTGTGAGAATTGGGGAATATCCACCTGGCAGGGACATTTTCATGCTTTGGGAAAAGGAGATTATATTAGATCGATCAAAGTCACTAGAAAATGTTAATGTGAGGGCAAAGAAACAGCAGTGAGAAATAACAGAAAAGTAATTGGGGAGACCCCATTAATGGGGATGAGTGTCAGTTTTTCTTCATTCAAGGACTTGGCTACAGTGGAGCAGAACTGGGAGAGTCATATCAGAAATGCACAGAGAAGCCAGGGGCCTACCCGACCCTCGACATCAAAGCCTCCTCAGAGGAAAAAAGGCCTGGTTACTTGTAGCTTAATCCAACATTACACACTTCTTTCAAAGATCAAAAATGCTGCTCAGCCTTGGATAGCTGGGCATTCTCACTACTAATCCAGCCTTAATTATAAAAATTTTATACTCCCTCAGTTTCTTGCTGCCTGGACCAACAAATCCCTGCTGGGAGGGAAAGGCCTAGAAAATAGGCAAGCAGAAATGAAGGCGTGCTACCTGGTAGAAGGGACCTGTGGCTTCCCTAGGAGTCACAGCTAACAGTATGTTCCAGACACATCTGTATGAAAGATTGTTTTTGTAGAAATGCTCACCCATCTTCAAGTGGTTCCTATGATTTTTGACAAATATTTTTTATTCTTCCTTAACATTTTCTAATATCCTGAAACTTATCCTTCCTCAAGTCTCTTAAATGACACTGGAGTCCCACACACCACTTCAGGCTACTCATATCAAAAGGTGAAGGCCTCATATTTCTTTTCAACTTGCTTTTACCTACAAACACTGATTTGTGGTCTTTTCATGCCTTCAGGTCTAAAAGTGCATGCCATTGGTGCCGATCTCCTTGAACTTCAATGATGTCAAGTGACAAATTTCCATAAATTACTTCAGAGCAAAATAAGTAAATTATTCCAGGAAATTCTCACAAATATTGTGAGTAGAGAGTTTCTTACTCCCCAGTGATTAACATTTCTCTTTCCACCCTTTCTCTTCCTGGAGCATCTCTCTAATGCTTGGAGACAATTAGCATGTCTCCCTTCAGTGGTCTCTCCCCTAGCCTGGGCATGTCCCTTTCTCACAGGTCTGTCTTATTTCCAAAGCTTTTATCAGTTCAGTTGCTTTCCTTTGAACTTTCCCAGTCTGTTTTTTTCAAACAAATGATATCCAAAACAGAGCATGCCGCTTCAGGAGGCCTAGGAGGCTTTGGGGCATCTCAAAGCTGTACAAGTGAGCTCTTAGTTTTTGCATTCCACTTACAATCTAGGTGCATTAAAGTCTTTGCTTTCAGTGGGAATAGATTTCTTTAAATCTTGGAAAGTTTATTGCTCACAGTCTGGACCATCAGAGATCTCTGTACTGTTAAATTCCCTCTTCTGTTAATGTGAACAGATGATTCTTTTGCATGAGTTTTACATCATTTTCAAGTAATTTTACAATGCTTTATTTTTTGATCCCTGGTACCACATGCTATGCCAGCCCTGAGCCAAGCCAGCCACCAAGATTGGGCAGGGTGGTGCATGCCTGTAAAAGTCAGTGCTGGGGAGGCTGAGACAGGATGAGCACTGTGAATTCGAACTGCACAGCGAGACCCTGTACCAGAGAGAGGGAGGGAGGGAAGGAAGAAAAACACACTATTATGTGGTCTAGGTAATCTCTATAGGCATGTGTTTCCCAAAATGAATAATTTAGTGTTTTTTTCTTTTTTTTTGCTATTAACAGTAACAAAAGAATATTGTTATTAATCTCCAAAAGATACTTTCTGTTCATTTTCTGTATTATTTACACATTTTCTATTTACTGACTTCTGTTTTTTGACCAATTTTCCTTCTGTATTTCTTGACAGGATTTGCTCTTCTTTTTAAAATTTGACAACTTTATAAGCTATATGTATAAACTTAATGTAATAAATTTTCACAAATAGATAAAACAATAAAAAGAATTCAATAATTGAAAAAAAAGGGGATACAAAGGAAGGACCATTTTGAATCTATATATTCAAAATAGTTAGGATGGATATACAGCTACATTCTCTTAATTCAATGAATAGAAAGATTTTTTTCTAATAGTGTTTGTGGACAGGATATTATGTCTGAATCTCATACAATGAATAACCACTAAGACAATAATATGCAATGTATTGATTATTAAAACTGTCCTACTAATCAGTTTCAAATCTGTCTCATTGCCATTTGTTTCTCAATAAAATTATTTTAAAAATAAAAAATAAAAGTAAAAAATTGTCATAAAAATTTTTCTTTCTTTTATTTTCCATTTTATTGAAGAACAAATAGCAATTTTACAATCCTTTAAAAGTTATTCTATATTAACGTCTATCCTGAACATGTTTAATAATGTTTTGATTATCCTCTGGATTTTGTTTCCAATTTGTAACACACCATTGAATGATATGGTGGAGAAGGCAGTGTAGAATGCACATTTTCTTCCAACATGACATGGATCTATTAGCAATTGTTCTGGTGTCCAGAGATCAGAAACAATAGGCTATCCATCTTTTGGCAGTTTTCTCTAATCCATATTTCTCTGGTTTCTCTATAAGAATGCCACCCCCTGCTTTTAAAGAAAGGACAGGTGCTAAAAGACAGCTGCACTAGGTTTCTTCCGGCAGTCTTTCAGCAGCGAGGCGTCTCTCCTGGCCTCTGTTCCCCTGCTCTGTCTCTAGTTCTCATTTCCTCATTCCCTTCTAGTTGGAAGCTGAAAAACCATCATCAGAATTTTGGAAAATATAATTGTTAGTTATCATCAGAAATTTTTTATCATTTTGTGGAGGACAGATGATAACTTTACCAAATGTATTCTTCCTGAAAAGTAACCAATCTCAAAAATACTCATTCATGTTATTAACAAAATGTAAATACTTCTGGAGAGATGGCTCAGTAGAATAAGCACTTTCCTGCCAAGTGCAAGGTTCTGAGTTCAGTCCCTGGTTCTGTAAAACAAACAAACAAACAAGACAATAACCAACCAAACAAACAACGCCCCCACAAAAAAAAAAAAAAAAACAGTTATTTTGGGCTGGGGAGATGGCTCAGTGGAATAAGAGTTTCCTTGGCAAGCACAAGGGCCTGAGTTCAATCTCCGATTCCACCAAAAAAAGAAAAAAAAAAAGAAGAAGAAGAAAGAAAGAAAGAAAATGTAAATACTTGCAAGCAATACAGCTTTCACATATCACTCATTATTTATAAAGTCTGAATTGATTTTAAGTTGATCTGATGCTGCAAATAAGATATCTTGGGACTAAAACTAGAGGCATTTAATATTATTTTGGAATTATGGTGCTATAAAAATGGTCTTCGGCTAAACCAATACAAGATCTGTTTTGAAGGAAAACACATATTTCTGATATGAAAATTCTCCTAAACTACATCTAAAAGCCATTTAATTATCTACACTCATACATGATGGGCTAGCTAAATACTGGCAAAATAAATCTATTAATTCCCATTACTTTTTATAACAATGTATCTCCATTAGCAGAAAGAGAATCTAAGACTGGAAGGCTGAAAACAGGAGGTCCCTGGGAGTCTATCTGTGTAGTGAGACCCTGTTGTCCCTGTACCAAAATACACAAAAAGGGAGAGAATCTAATTAGCAGAGTACTGATATACTCAGTGATATTAAACTATTTTGAAATTGTTGATTTTTCATTTTACTCCATAATATAATGGTTGTTTTCCATGTGAAAAATAAATTAATTTTTTACATTGAATTTTTTCTTTACTGAAAGTGTGGCTTTTATAATATGAGCCTTTTTTATCCTGATGTTATAGGATATAATACATGTATTTAGTGATGGTTTAGCACCCAGTTCCTACCCAACATCTAAGCTCTTCTGCATTTCTTGTGCTTAGGAAAGATCTACCCAATATAGCACAGAGACCAACACATAGTAGACACATTTGTAGGGTCACTTAGCCCCTTGTAGCTCATTATGCATCTTTTACACTAAAAAAAAAAAAAAAAAAAAAACCTCATGTGAAAAGCAGAAATTTAGAACACACTGTCATCAAGATTCATCTTTGAAACATGCAATCCCTTTATTATCTACCAATCTGAACAAATAAACCACAACCCTCATCTCTGAGTACTTCCCACGTACTGTTGAGCATGATGCACTTGCTGTCTGCATGTTTCCCTAGTTGACTGGTTGGGGAGGGAAGGGCCAAGTCTAAGGGCAGAAATTGCCTATGGTTTGATTTCTGTGCCCAGTTAAGGGATGAGTTCATGAAAGGGTGAATGCACCAATCTGGCCTAGAGAGCAGGCAAGAGTTATTCTTATGTGATGTTCAACATGGGCCCAATATTTTCAAGACCCTCTGCAACCTAACCATTTTCAACCTTAACTTTTATTCTATCATAAACTTCCAAACAGACTCGGTGCTTGGTACACAGAAGGAGCATACTATATCCTGATGGGACTTGTGTGGCACCTAATACTGTTCACTAAATGCCAGCTGCTGTTGCAAGGACCTATTCGGTAACAAAAGCAGAGAAGTTCATTGATTCTCCTCCGTAGCTATACAGGTATGTACTGAACCTCACATGTGCCTCTTTGATTCTTTCCCCTAAAACTTTCCCATCTGTACAGAACTCTGTCCTTCCACTACCTGTTCCCACCTGAAAGCAGTCCATGGGCTGGGGAGAAGGCTCAGAGGAATAAGTGCTTCCCTGGCAAGTGCAAGGGCCTCAGTTCAATCCCTGGTTCCACCAAAAAAAAAAAAAAAAAAAAAAAAAAAAAAAAAAAAAAAACCAGTCCAGATTCTTCCAGTTGGCTCCCAACCTCTGCTCAGCCTCTTTTATTTTTGTCCTCCAAGAGCAATTAACTGTCCTAAATGAGGACATTTAGTAAGATACTATTTTGCATTATTCACAAATCACCACTGAGGCTAGTCTCTCTAATTTGTTTGTGTAGGCAGAGAGAAAGTATTCAAATATATTTTTAACACATTTATAAATAATTATCTTTAATAATTTCTTTGGTTCTTTCTCTTGGAGTTGCATAGTTCAAAAGCTAATGAAAACATGGCAGAAAAGATCTGTTTAAAAGTTGCTCCCGTGAAAAATTATTTAAAATTCCTTTAGCTTCCAAACAGCCATTTGGCTGCTTATTGGAATGAAATACATTGTGATTTAGTTAAAGATTGAAATGTTCTCATATTTATTTGATCTGTGGGATCAGTTTTGCAGTTCTGGATGACTTTAAACTTCATGGAAGTCATTTTGCAGGAAATTGCAAATTATTCTGCATCAATTTTCTTTGTCTCTTATTCTACGCTGCCCTAACTTAAAAGGCAACAAGACTCCTTTCTTGTCCCGAGGGCTGTAGTAAATTGATTTGGGAGTGGAGGCGGCTGGGACCAGGGAGACTGTTTCTCACCATCACATTTAAATTTGCCTTTTCTGCTTGAATATTAGTCTAATAATATATGCTTTGAGGGAAAGAAATTACTTTTATTTTAGAGTATATTTTCTTTATTTAGCATGTAGTTAGACACACTGAAAGTGTTCAGATGCTCTTTTTTAATATAATCACCATATCATCATTTACGTATTAGTTATACTGCACAAATACTTTGCAGAAGTTATAGCAATATCTTCTACTGTTTACTTAGTACTTGTTTCAAAAGAAGATTGAATTAATCTTCTAAAAAGAACCTCAAGTACCTGTGTTTCTTCTCTGTTATTATACTCCTGGCAGATTATCAATGTCCTGGAAAGACAAAGGTCCAAACTCGAAAAGAAGAGCGCAG
The DNA here is from genome assembly GCA_004027165.1 of Ctenomys sociabilis. NCBI lineage: Eukaryota > Metazoa > Chordata > Mammalia > Rodentia > Ctenomyidae > Ctenomys > Ctenomys sociabilis. The sequence continues at coordinate 9,999 of PVKA01042022.1, forward strand.
TGAGCTCTTTCGCATTTGGCCAGTACGCATAGCTCAAGGCTGCAGAAGCCTTTGCAGGTTCCATTTATTTTTTTCCAAAGCTTTGTTGGAGGCATGGAAGAAATGGTCTAGACATGATACTGGATTAAGAACTAACAACAAGAAGTTAGTGGATTATAATAGCAGGAAAGAATAATCTCCTGCCTACTTTGCTGGGCTTACCTTGCATGTCAAATGTCAGCTCTTTTTTCTGCACATGTTCTAAAGACAATAGCATTGTTGATAGTTCGGCCTGTGCATTTGCAGGGCTGCTTTGTTGGAACCAGTCTGCCTTTGGCACATGGATACAGGACTGAAGTTGAAAAGCAGAAAGGAAATGCCAGGGAAGTTTCTCCAAAACTATAATATCTGTTTACATTTTTGTGTGGGTGAGAGAAACAAAACCACTTGTTGAGTTAAGAGACAGAACTGGAAACATAGGTCAGGAGATTGTTACTCTCATAAAATCTTTGAGGTTTTCTACCTTGGGGAAGCTGGCACAGGTGCTTTCTCAGGTGTTTCCTTCTCCCTTCCAGTTGTTCATCCAAAGGTCTTCCTTGTGGCAGAGGGTTTTCAATAGACTGTGTGATGAAGAGATGATAAAGGAAAAGGCTGAGGGCCATCCTTTCTAAGTTTGTGTTTTACAATTCTTTTGACAAGTCTTCAGGCTCTTTAGAGTTGTAGGTCTTTCTCAAACACTTTCAGGCTTTTAAAATGCTGTCTCTTGCCATTTTCACAGCAAAAGGAAATAGGAAGCTTCAGCGAAGCAAGGGAGTACAGGTTTTTTCTAAGAACTCTGATAAGAGCAGGTATGACTTTGCAAACAAAGTGTGGTTTGGGCAGTTTTACTCGTGTGACACCAGCAGGCTACCCATAGACTTGCAAGACTTGCTGCTTGGCTTTCAGAGTGAGGAGCAACACAAACAGTTAATATTGATTCCCATTGGGACTGTATTTCCATTTTTCACTGTTTTTCATTTTGGTTGCAGTGGTTAATTTTAATGTGACCAGAACAAGTTTCTAACCATAATTAGTCCTTATGTATCATATAATCTTTTAAGATGAATACTAAAGACAAGGTCTTGTGTAATTACCTTGGTAATTCAATGGTTTCCTTGCAAACTGTCCATAAAACACAAGTAAATTTAGTGTGTGAATGGACTTTACCTGACCTGGGTTCTCTCTGATATGATCATTTTACCTACCTATGTGCTTGTGGAATTTTAGTGTTTAAAGGTTATTCTCTCTGTCAAAGTGACATATAGTCAGGCTGTACTTTATTTTAAAAAAGTCACTTTTCAGTAAAAGCTATTTGCATTCCTATAGTAAGAATGATTACAATATTATTATTTATGACTATATAGGTGATACCATAAATAAAGGTCAAGATGATTATAGTTTTTCTCTTTCATAGTTCAGTTAGCCAGAATTTCATTCAAAGCCATTCTATTGAAGCAAAATTCATGACAGGTACTTGCTTTGTTCAATTTTGAAATAGTTGAGCTAAATTACCCAGCCATTTGAAATTTTCAGATGTAAGACCAGTACAACCATTCCTCTCAAGAAAATGATTTTGAACTTTGAATCACTCCTCTAACTTACAGTCAATCAAAGCTATAACTTCTGTCTCTGGGGATTATTGTCCTCACCAAGAATAGTATAGCAAATAACAAATAAATGATTTTAACCATGTAAAGATTATTATTTTTTTTGGCAAACTGGGGATTGAACTCAGGCCCTTGCACATGCCAAGGAAGCACTTATTCCACTGAGCCATCTCCCTGGCCCCCAAGTAAAGATTTGAAAATCCTGAATATCATTATCTAGTAGCTTTGAGTATTGTTTTCATCTTAAATATTCTTAAATATTTTACTGACTTCATAAGTCATTTTCTACTTTTAAGGATGCAAATAGGTTTGAACAAGATAAATCCAATGAACTGTACTGTAAATGCATGAAAAAATTGGGGTCATTTCCAGACTTAAAGATATTTTGTTGAGACTCATAGAAGCCAGGAAATGATGTTATTCTTTATGATGTGCATGTGTTGTTCTGTTAATGCTACCTGTATTACTTGGAATGGATTGGGGAAGAAGAGAACAGGGATCCAAGTATCCAATCAGTTGTAGTCTGGTTAAATCAATTACTAAAATGGGATAAGAAATAAAGGAATGAGTGAGGTGTTTCTCATAATACAAAAACATAGGTCATAGCTACTGGACTTTGGAAGCAATGCTTAAAGAAGGATTGAAGAATGTTTGAAATCTGAAAACCTCTAGGCATTGTAGCATCTTTCATCTCTGTGAGACAGAGGAAGGGGAATAGGTCTGCTGGGGCATGCTGTGTGACCATGACCAAAAAGGAGGTCAGGAAGGGAGGCAAAAAATTAGATGAATGATATAGCTGAATGCAGAGTTGTTGATTATAAAGTACTCAGAGAAATAGATTGAGAAGAAGACTTCCAAGGGAAGCTTGTGGTGTAAATGCAAATAGTCAACTCTGCCTGTTACTCCACTGTGTCTTTTTATCCCTAGATTCCCAAGGAAATTAGAAATCAGACAGTAACATGGTTTTTTTGGACAGAGGGATCTAAGTTAGCATGAAATTAGGAAACAGTATTCTACTTGCCTCTCCCTCCATCTTTGACCTTGCTTTGTTTTTCCATCTCACATTTCTCACTATTTTCCAGTTTACATACTTGCTTTGTATCTCTTCCTAAGTAGGAAACATAACTGATGGGGTGCTAGATTTCCCTCCTTCTATCAGTATCTTCTGTTCCCAACACTAATTGTATAATGGATAAAACCTCTACATGATCCGACTTAGGAACTTTTGAGGATATATAGATTTGCACAGAGAAATGGAAAACAGAGACAGTGAAAATCTCCATGAAATTATTTCTACTCTAGCAAAGCAGCATTCATAAATGCAGTGGATGATGTATTAGGACAGATCAGTTTATCTTCTTACTTTTAGTGATGAGAGAAACAAGAGCACAAACAGAGGTAACAGATAAGAAGCTGGGTCCCTGGTGAAGGCTCAAGACACAGTAGACATCCACATCCAATGGAAAACTGGTATAGGGTGGGAGTTTCCACCTAAGGAACAGATGGAAGAACTGAAAACTCGTGTACCAGGGCTCCCCCTAATTAGTGGACTCTGCCTCAACGGAGATCTGTCAGACTTTCTAGGAAGGGCACAGAGATAGCTCATCAGAAATTCCGTATCATAAGACTCCATTCTCCAAGAACCAAGCATGAAACCAAAATAATCAAAACAACAGGGAAAAAAAGCTATACGACATATATAGTAGACATATAGGATATATGACATATAGGATAGTGGAGTTCAAAATCACACACCTAAATTTTAAGTGCAGACATCAGAGTTCTGAAATAGAACTTGATATATGATGAAAGAACAATGCATTTTCAGTAAGGGTGATAGTAACAAAACATGTTGGGAATTAAAAATCACAGTAAGGAACTAGAATTAGTAAGTTAATAGATAAATTCTTCCATATAGGCGAGAGGGAGGGAGGGAGGAAAGGAAGAAGAGAGAGAGAGAATATTCAAAATATATAATATTTATATAATTGGAATTAAAAAGAAAAATGGTTAATTTTAAGAAAAATATAGTATATAGTTCATTAGTATGTCAAGAAAGAATACAAAGAAGGAAATGAAAACTAAAAGGAATAGAGAGAATACAAATAAATAATGAGAGAAATTATCCTCAACAAAAACCTATATAAAAAGTACTGTATTTTTTTACTGTTCATATAAAAAGAAAATATAAATAATTCTGCTAATGTAAAATGCTAGCATTGGTGGTTTGAAAAGATTACTCAAAGACATACTATCAGTCCTAGGGAGGCAGCTCAGTAGAATAAATGTTTGCTTGGCAAGCACAAGGTCCTGAGTTTAATTCTCGGTACTGCAAAAAAATAAAAAAGACACACTGTGCTTTTTTGAGTTATAAACTAAAATTTTAAAAGAATAAAAGAGATAGATATTAAAGATTACACAAGCAATGGTGAAACTATTAAATAAAATAAGGTTTTAAAATTATTTTAATGAGGTTATAAATGATTAAGAATAGAAATAATTGTGTCAAAGAAAAAAATATATGTCAGAACAATATTATAATGAAGGCAAAAATCATTACACAAGCAATGGTGAAACTATTAAATAAAATAAGGTTTTAAAATTATTTTAATGAGGTTATAAATGATTAAGAATAGAAATAATTGTGTCAAAGAAAAAAATATATGTCAGAACAATATTATAATGAAGGCAAAAATCTGAATTATATGAATGCTATTGAGAGGTGTGTGGGAAGGAGACAGTTTGGACAGATCAGAGTTTTCATGCTTTCTGTGCTTTGGTCTGTCATTCTTCTTTTCTAGCAATTATATTACAGAAAAACATTTTGCAATGTAAAGGACACTATTAGTCAATGAACATAAACTTTTAATTTCACATGATTAGTGCAAAAGAAATATTTTAAAAGAAGAAAGAAATATTTTAGAAGTCAAAAAATTAGACAGAAGAAAATTCAGGTTTAAAACACAGATACTGGCAAATATTCAATCTTTAAAGCTTGAAAGCCCGAGAGAATATTTTCTCTCCAAGAGACTCTCCTTAGGCACACTTACATCCCAACACTTACCTCTTTGTCCCCATAATGTCCTTGGTCAGAAAATTTGGGACACAACTGAGTTGCATGATGCTACAGTACAGGTTCTCCTATGTCCCGGGTCTTAGTTGACCTTAGAAGGCTAGGGCCAAAATATTGGCTATCCTTGTGACCCTCCTTTTTCTCTAATTTTAGGTGAACAAATTTATGTTATTAACCCTTCAGAAGAGAAGCTTATTATTATTAATGTACATCCTAGGCTGTTGAGCTTAACTTCACTATCTGTCTGAATATCAAACATCTTAGGCTTAATATGGAGCAGGTATTTTTCATCAAGTATTGATATGTTAAACTTTAAGTCCCTACAAACTGTAATGTAAAAAATTTTAAAAACTAAAATATAATTTAAAAATAGGAATAAACAGTTATATATGTTTACACATAAATTTAGACATACAGCCATATGCAGCATTGCAGCAGGACAGTCCCATATTACTCCTTTTCCTCTCTCCTGCCTTCATTCACCACCCCCTCCTCCCTAGTATAACTCAAAAGAAGAATTACAAATAGAAAGGTGTAACACACTGAAAATGAAAGCAAGAACTCGAAGACTAGAGAAGGAAGAGAGAGCAAGGAGAAGAGCTAGGAAACATGACAGAGCACAACCATGCTGTTATATGTACAAGATGGACGAGGCAATGATCCTCAGAATCTTCAGAAGATTTCTGAATTTAGCAGTCAATTGGAAAGATTCTCACCCTGACTAATTATATATGCCGATGCCTGTGAACAAAGCAACTGCACTGAAGATGATATTTTGCAGTAGCAGGTTCAGGCTTGGAGTGCATGTCATTCTGGTCTTCTGAATAGGTGACATGCTGGTTGCTGCCAAGCCGTCCCTCGGGTAGATGTTTGATTTCTTTATGATAGCCATTCTTTCTGGGGTGAGATGGTATCTCACTGACGTTTTAATTTACAATTCATGACGTGCAGGTGATCTGGAACATTTTTCTCATGTATTTATTTGGTTCTTATTTCTTCCTTTGAGAAGTATGTGTTCATCTCAGATGCCCATTTTTGAACGGGGTCTTTAAATATTGGGGCCTAGACCTCAGTGCCTAAAGCAATCAGGCTACCTCAGTCCTGACATAAACATCCTGTCTGGTTAAAGTGAGCTATTAGTCACTAGGAAACCTTGTGTCACATGTTACTAACTTTGCAAAAGTATAAATAAAATACCACTTTATTATGAAAAAAATATATATGTATACAGAAGATAGTTAGGACAGACATACAGCTACCTTCTTAGTTCATTGAGAAGAAAGGTTTGTTCTAATATCGTTTAAACAAGATATCATGTCCATATCTTGTCCCCCGAATAACTACTATGAAGACAACAATATGCAATGAATTAATTATTTTAACTGTCCTACTAACCTGTTTTGAAACTGTCTCACTGCTATTTCTTTCTCAATAAAATGAACTAAAAAAAGATGAACAGGAATAAAGGAAGTAGAGCATCTAAAGAACATCTAAGATAGAGCATCTAAAAATATATATGTTTTAAAAATAAAAATACCTAAAAAAGTTGTACATATTAACTTCAAATTCTAGAAATTTATTATACAAAAGAGGAAAATGATCATTGTCTATTCCATAGGGTTATACGAAAATCTTTTGCTTTGTAATAAAAATTTTAAAACACTTCAAAGTTGATGCATAAATATGCTTCAGATGTGAAGGGAAATATCAGGGAGCAAGTTATCTAAATTATTTTAAATCATGTAAAAAGTTATATATTTAGGAAATAGTTCTTTCAGATATGTTAAGTCAGATTTTGAAATATATTACCAGGTACAGCCGGGGTGATAGATCAGTAGAATAAGCGCCTTCCTGGCAGGCGCAAGGTCCTGAGTTCAATGCCTGGTACCACAAAAAAAAAAGTACATGTATCCCAATTGTATATTTTAGTATGACTACATATTTTTCAATGCATCTGCACATGATGTTTTACAATCAAAGATAAACTTTAACAAAATGTAATTTTCCATCAAAATAATATAAATTTAGAAATCAATAAGAAAAACCACTGAAAATAAATATTTTCCCATGTGAAATATCAAAACCATAAGGTATTATATAAAAGCGAAAAGAAAAATAATTTTGTATCAACATAGTAAGTGAAGTTTCTCAAATATAAAAACCAATATTCAAAACATTGAAAGAAAGGACGAGATCTTTTACAACTTACAACACAGAAGAATCTTGAACAAACCATAAAATCATGAAGTCATAAAAATAAAAGATAAAAAGATTTGCTGACATAAAAATAACAAATCTATGCACCCTGAAAAGTAACAACAAAATTATATGTCAAATTTCTGTAAGTTTTTCTTTCTGCTTATGATTGTAATATAAAGTTTTCCAAAGTTCATATGAAAAGTAAAAAACATCCAGTGTAAAGGACAAAAAACCAAAGCAAATAAAAGAAGCACAATATATACTTTAATATTTGAGAAATACTCAGTTTGTAATAATAATTATAGCTCCAGAAAAAGCAAAAATATTCTCTAAATAACAATTAGATTCAACAAATCAGTAGAACTCAGCAGTACAATATCCAAGCTATTCTTCTTATATACGTCTATATTTCCTTTTCCCTTCCTTATTTTCTCCTTTCTCTCATCCTTTAGAACAGTTTATCTCCCTTTCACAGTATCTATTCTAACTTTCAGACTTTATTTACTCTCTCAGGTTCTTGTACTAGGAAGAGAATATGATGTTTACATCTGTGGCTCTGATTTATTTCACTTATGAGTATGGTCTCTAGATACATCCATTTACCTATAAATGACTTGAATTTACCTTTTTTATTATTGAATAATTCTAGTCTATTGAAAGGAGCAGCTATGGGTCAGGAAGATAGCTCAGTAGATAAGCACTTGCCTAGCAAGTGCAAGGTCCTGAGTTCAATGCCTGGTACCACAAAAAAAAAAAAGAAAAAAAAAAAAAAAAAA
>PVKA01042023.1:0-17688 GCA_004027165.1 Ctenomys sociabilis
CACCACAATCCAACACAGTCCAGCATTCTGCAACCATAGGGAGTTATTCAAAGAAATTGTCGACCATATCCATTTACAGCTCAGCTTAATATTATGGGCTCACGATGTATACTTCATTTTTATACTTTTCTGCTGGATGGTTAAGACCTAGGTAGATCAAGACTTATATACCAACACAAGAACTTTATATTTCCTATGTCGTCATTGAAGTCCTCTCAGGGTTTATCTTGTAGTCCTGTACATTATTCTGTAGTTCCTTTGTCTGTGTCATCCATGTGGATGAGTCATGGCCAATGCCCTGCTGCTTCTTTTAGATATTGCATCTGCACCATCTGATTCAATCTTAGAATCCTAAGATGCATTTCACTCAATACACACTCCTCTGTGCTAAAGCCATTCTACTTCATTTGTTGTAATTCACACTAGTCTTATAGAAAGCTTTGAAATTTTTAATTGTAGTATATGTTCTTCTGAAATGAGCACAAACTTTGTAATTTTCAAATCACTCTCATAAAGTATCTCACTATTGTACAAGATATTCACTGTTTCGTGAATGGATCACCCAATTCCTGACCTTCTCAGCTCTGCAAACACTTGATCTCCAAAGAAACTCATATATTCCTTAAAATCACAACTTGCATTTTGTAAATAACATAAATTCTCACATTTCAGAATCAGTATTTCATTTCCGGGATATAATATTTCTCTTCTTCCTGTGTGCTCACTCAGTTTTACTTATTATCCAATATCTGTATGCCAGTGACCTATAATGTATTGATCATTGAGTTTTCTTCCTCTCTATTGCTTTCTTTTTCCATTTTTCTCAGGTTTTGGTTCATATTAGAATGGCGTACCACTTCCAAAACCTACAGTTGAAGGCATATAATTATTTGATGACCTCTTTCATGTTCAATTTTTCTAGAAAAATTTCATCCTTATTTTTTGCAGAAAGTCTTTATTACTACAAAAAGTATCTGAGAACACTCGGCAATTGGAATAAATTGATTTTACTTGAAGTCATAATAAATTTTAAATAAAATATTGACTGACTGTTGGTACTGATGCCTCTCACCTTCCTGCTTCCCAGAGTGACTATTTCCATTTTTCTGCTGGGATCTGTAAAACTCATAGTGGTCTTCACCTTCTCCATTGACTCTTCAGTTTTCCTTAACTTTATGGAAAAAAACAGTCAACATCTCTTGGAAATTCCTTTACTTAAAATTGATCTGATCTTAACTTCTTGGTCCTTATGAATTTGATGATCATTCTCTCTCTGTCTGTCTCTGTCTCTCTGTCTGTCTCTGTCTCTCTGTCTGTCTCTGTCTCTCTGTCTGTCTCTGTCTGTCTCTGTCTGTCTGTCTCTCTCTGTCTCTATCTCTCTCTTTCTTTGCGGAACCGGTGATAGAACTCAGGCCCTTGTGCTTGCCAGGGTAGCACTTATTCCTCTGAGCCATCTCCCCGGTTCCAAGCTCTTATTCTACTGAACTATTTCCCCAAGCCCTTTCTCTCATTTTGTGAGGTATGTTATTGGTATTTTGACTGGAATTTCATTAAATATGTATAACAATTTTGGGAGTATGGCCATTTTAACCATATTTGTTCTGTCTACTCAAACAAAACAGGGATATCTTTCCATTTTATGATATCCTCTTTCATCTTTTCTAGAGTACTATAAGTTTTACTTTTTTTTTTTTTTTTTTTTTTTTTTTTTTTTTTTTTTTTTTTTTTTTTTTTTTTTTTTTTTTTGCAGAACCGGGTATTAAATTCAGGCCCTTGAGCTTGCCAGGGAAGTGCTTATTCTACTGAGCGATCTCCTCGGCCCTATAAGTTTTACTTTTAAAAATTTTATTCCATAAGGGCAAGGAGAGAATCTGGGAAACATGGAAGGGGCAAAGTCATGTATGTATACACACTAGATGGTTAAGGTAATGGTCCTAAGAATCTCCATCAGGGTTTCAAAACTAGCAGTTAATTGATAGGATTCTCATACTGACTAACTATATATGCTGATACCTGTGAACTAAACAACTGCACTAAGGATAGAAATGTATAGTACTAGGGCCATGCTCAGAATGCCTGTCACTCTGGTCTTCTAAACACGTACTGCAAGGGCAAGGAGAAAAGCCAGGAAACATGACAGAGGCAAAACCATACATTTATATGCAAAAGATGGTTAAAGCAATGATCCTGAGAATCTTCAAAAGGCTTTTGAAACTAGCAGTTAATTGGTAGTTAGTCACCCTGACTAACTATACATGCTGATACACGTAAGCTAAGCAACTGCATCGAAGATAGCAATGTGTAATAGTAGGGTCATGCTTGGAGTGCCTGTCATTCTGGTCTTCTGAATATGTACTGCTTGTTATGTCCTATCAATTACTGCTATATTGTCTCTCAAGTAAATGTTAAAAAAATGACAATAAATGGAAACAAGAGAAAAGGAAAAAATGTCACTGGACTGTCCTTCTATAATAGAGTGTATGGTTAGATTTTAAAATTCTGTAAAAATATGTAATTGTTCCTATTTTTATAATATTTTTTATTTATTTTTCTTCACATTCTGTAGGGACTTAAAGTTTAACAAATCAATATTTGATGGAAAATACCTGTTCCATGTTTTGTCTAAGATGTTTGATATTCAGGCAGATAGTAAGGTTAAGTTCAAATGCCTATGTTTTAGGGTAATAATATTGTTAAGCTTCTCTTCTAGAGGGTTAACAACTTAAAGTTGCAGACCAAAAATTAGAGAAAAAGAAGGGCTGCAAGGACATCCAAAATTTTGGCCCCAGCACTTCAAGGTCAGTAAGGACTGAGGACATAGGAGAATCTGTACTGTAAAATCCTGTGTATATCAGTGATGCCTCAAATTTTCTGATCAAGGAGATTATGAGGCCACAGAGGAAAGTGGTCCCCAGTGAAACTCATATATTCCTTAAAATCACAACTTACATCTTGTAAACAACACAAGAGTGTGCATAAGTAGTAAAAAGCTTAAGTTAACAACTTCTGACATTGCCAGTCCAGTGGATAACCCACCACTATTATAGACTGCTGGACTATATTGGATTATTTTGCTGAATTCACATGCCTACAACATTTAAATATCAATGGAATACCCATCTCTGGCAAAACTAAAAAAGGGGGATACAAATGAAGGACCATTTTAAATCTGTGTATACAGAAGGATTGTCATGCTACAATGTTGTTTATGGCTGGATTTCTAAATTTCTATGTAAAAATGAGTAATTGTTTATTTTTATTTTTTTCACATTCTATAGGGATTTAAAGTTTAGCATATTAGTGATTGTTGGAAAATACATGTTCCATAGTATGTCTAAGGTGTTTGATATTCAGACAGTGATGTTAAGCTTAACTGCCTTTGTTATAGGGTGATAATATCATTAAGCTTTTCTTTTGGAAATTTAACACTTTACATTTGCAGAACAAAATATTAAAGCAAAAGAAGGGGTGCAAGGATAGCCAATGTATTGACCCTAGTCCTCCAAGGTCAGAGAGGACTCAGGATATAAGAGAACCTGTACTGTAACATCTGGTAACTAAGTGGTATCCCACATTTTCTGATCAAGGACATTATAGGGTCACAAAGGAAAGTGATCGATGTTGTGTACCTAAGGAGAGTCACATGGAGAGAAAACATTCTCTCTGACTTTCACAGAGAGCAAGTTGGTCAAGCAATGGCCATGATTCATTCACATGGTTGGCACTGAGAAAAGATCTCCAAACTACTGTACAGGTTTCAGAATAAATCCTGAGGGGATTTGACTGACCTCATCAGATACAAAAGACACATTTCTTGTTACATAGCTCTTGCTTTATCTTGGTCTTAACCATTAAGCAGAAAAGAATAAACACAAGGTATAAAAAGTAAAGCCATATTAATAGGCTAAAGGTCCATTTTTAGTGGAAATATATGTATATATCTGTATATATAACATAGCATAGATATAGAGCTACTTTCTCTTAGTTCAAGAAAGATTTGTGTTAATAGTTAGATAAGATATCATGTCTGCATCTCCTACTCTGAATAACTACCTTGAAGACAATATGCAATGTATTAATTGTTGTAAGTGTCCTACTAACTTGTTTTGAAACTTTCTGATTACTATTTCATTCTCCATAAAATTAATAAAAAAATAAATAAAATTTTATTTTATAAAGAAGTACCAAACAGTACTAAAATAAAAATTATAAATGATACAGAATGACACTTAACAAAGTAATATGAATTTTAGAGTGTTTGTTGTAATGCATACTGTTGCCTTTCAACCATTTATTCATATTACCAGATATATGCATGTAAAATTGGGAGAAGAAAAAGAAAATTATCTTTGTTAGACGCACTAAAGAGAACAAAAGGTATGACTGAACCATTAATAGCCATAATTTTAGGGATAAAAGCAGTCACAGCCACAGCTGCTAGAGCTGGAGTAGCATTGAGCCAAGGTGTGCAAAGTGTTCACTTTGTACAACAGTGACACAAGGACTTAAAACAATTATGGACTTCACAAAGACAAATCGATTCAAAATTATACACTAAAATAAATGAGTTAAAACAAGCTGTTGTTATACTAGGAGATCAAATTGTTAATCTGTAGTGTAAATTTCATTTAAAATGTGATTTGAATACCTCCCCATTCTGTGTAACTCCAAGTCTATGGAATCAAACTTATTTCCCATGAAAAAATGTTTTTTTAAAAAAGAACATTTACTGTATCATAGAAATATTAGCACTGACATCCTGCCTCCAGCAACATATTGATAATACTACTGCAAAACAATTGTCAGAGATCCCTGGTACTGATCTATTATAAGGTATCTCTCATTTCATGCTATTCCATGGCTTATCATGTGTACATTACTAATTTGTTTCTGTTGTCTCCATACTGTTTGTATATCTTGCCCAGCCCTGTGATGAAGACAGGCAGATGAACAATCCCTGAATCAACAATCTACAGTCCTTTCTCTGATGCTTCATAAAAGTTCAACAAAAAAGACAGAAACAGGGAAGTATAGCAATATGAGACAGAAGCCTACTGTCCCTAGCTAGAAAGGAACAAAGAACAAAGTCTATGGAAACATGTCATTCTGTTTAATTGTGGAAAGTTGGAGATAAAGGGAACAACAAATGCTTGATGGTACCCTGTCTGGCCTTTGTTCCTTTACCTGGATGATACCAACTAGTTATATGTAAACTTACACTTTGGCCTGAAGAAGATATAAATGGAAATTCGTTTGCAACAGTTTAGTTGTACGCATTTCTTAGTCTGTTTTTAGCCCTCAATAAATGTGAGAAGTTTCGATGGGTGGCTCAGAACTCACTTTGAGCAAGATTAATCTTGGGAGTCCTCTGCAACTATAATAATCCAATATTGGGCTGGGGAGATGGCTCAGTGGAATAAGCCCTTCCCTGACAAGCCCAAGGGCCTGCATTCAATCCCCGGTTCCGCAAAGAATAATAATAATAATTAATAATAATAATAATCCAATATTCCTATCATTTCTTTCAGTTCTAATTGATAACATACAACAGAAATAAACAGAAGAATTTAATGAGTCAAATAGTAAGTTCTTTAAAAGATCAAACAAAATTGGCAAATCCTTTGTAAACCTTATAAAAAATAAAGAAATAAAAGACTCAAATTCATGCAATAAGGGATTAAACAGGTGAAAATACAACAGATCCTGTACAAATCCAGAAGATAATTAACACATGCTTAAAGAAAATATATTTTAATAAGGTAGAAAATGAAGAAATGAGCAAATTTGTAGATATACATGAATTAACAAAGCTGGATTAAGAAGATAAATAATTCTAAATAATCCAGTATCAGTCAATGAAATTGAAAATACAATTAAAAGGTTACCAATAAAGAAAAATCATAGGTTCTAATTGATCCACTGCTGAATTCTACAAGAAAGATAGAGAATATTTAATGATGTTATTTTCAAGCATTTTAATCAAATTTTAAAAGAAACAATTCTCCCTAACTCATTTTTGGAGGAAAATATTATTCAGATACCAAAACCAGAGGAAGACATAGCCAAAAAAAAAAAAAAAAAAAAAAACAAAAAACAAAAAACAGAACATTACAGGCCAATCATAGTTAAGGTTAATCTTTCATTCCATCATTTGGAGGATCCATATCAAAATGTTTATGCTTGCTCATTTTCTAGGTTTCATTCATTGAGCTGGCACCTAAATTACTTCTCCAGGATTTCTTTTTCTCCACTGATGGTCTGCAGCGTAAGATGCATCTGGAAGTCATTTTTAAAAAATTAATTTAAGTAGAGCTTTTTGTACAATTAATCTAGGTTTATTCGTGTGTGTTTCCATGTCTTTCTATCCCATGTCTACTCTGATGTTCATAATTTCCTCCATGGTACGATTTCTGGGTTTGATTTGTTCTGATTTTTCTAGAAGCTTGAGATTCAACATCAAGTTATTTTTTGAGCTCGATCTGATTTTGCAATATGACCATTCCCTGCTATATTTCTTTTTCATTATGTCCTAAATATCAAGTGTGTCATCTTAGCATTACTGCTTAATTACAGGAATTAATTTTTTCTTTATCTGTGATTAAGATAAAGAAAAAATTGGTTGTTCAAGTGGGTGTTATTTAATTTCTATGCCAATTTCATTGCATTATGAGCTGATAATACATATAGAATAATTTCACTTATTATGTATTTACTTAAGGATATTTTATAAGCTAGCACGTGGTCTATTTTGGAGAAAGTCTCAGGCATTGCTTATAAGAATGTGTATTCTGTGATAGTTGGATGCATGCTACATAAAAGTCTATTAAATCCATTTGATCAAAGGTTTGGATCGGCTCTGATATTTATTTTTCAGATTTTTTTCTAGCTTATCTGTCTGCCTGTGACAGTGGGGTGTTAAGTTTCCTCATTACAATTATATTCATTCTTATCTTATATTTCATCTCCATTATTGTTTGTTTTATGTGAGTATTATGGCATTTGGTGCATATATATTTATGATTGTTATATCTAGCTATTGAGTTGTTGCACCTTGACAAGTGTGCTCTGATTTTGTCTGTATTACAGCTCCTTGTCCACTTTCCATAATTCCTTTGCCATGACACTGTAAATATATTGATAAAAATCATTCTACAATCAAGCTGAGGATCAACCAAAACAGAGGTTCTCAAGTCTTATGTACTTAGGAGTGTAGGTTTCATCAGTAACATTCAATGTTAACTTCCTTGTAATAGTTATTCCTAGGAAATACTGCTCCACAATTCTTCACTTTGAAGATCTTGATTCTTTAACTCAATTTGGAAGCTTCTCAGAGGCCTAGTGTTACCCAAGCAAATTCCTCTCTGAATCAGATTATTCCCTTTTATAAATTTAATGTCTTCAGATCTTTTACCTCAATAATTTCCTGTTACTTGACTTGAGACACTGAATCATTAGTGATTTTCACAGACATTTGATACAAAGTATTTGTTTTACCCAACATGACATTAGGAAACTAATGATTCACACATAAATCTAAACTATTTAGATTCTATTTAGATTACACATGTGTGTAATTTGCACATGTGAATGTCCAAGGATTGCTTTCTTATAAAGTTTCTTTTCCTGAGCACATCACATCCTCACATAGGTGTTCCTGATTTCTGGAAAAGGTAGAGTTCCTCTATGTTGTGTTTAATAAACCAAGTTTTCTATCATTCCATTCCACTACCAACTCCAGAGCCCTCAAAGTCCTCTATATTGAGAGAGAAATGACGAGATGGAAGGAAAGATGACACATACACTATTCACCATCTATAAGATAGGCATACCATTTTTTGGTAATATTGTCAGTATTGAGTCATAAAAAGAGAGAGGAAAAAAGAAGCAGCTGCAGGATGATTTTATATAAAAATATCTGAAAAAATTCTCCCTAGCTGGGATTCTTATGAGTACTTTTTATGATAGAAATGGATGCAGAAACTTTTGGTCAATCAGTAGTCACATATGTATGATTATTGCAGAAGTTTTCCTGAGCATAAATGATGTATATGAATAAAAGGAAACCTGTTTATGTTCACTCATACACATTCAGCTTTTGATTAATACAGTTGTATCTGTTCTCTGCTTGAACATTAATGTCACATGCACTGGAGGCTTGGGGGTGTCGTGCCATGAAGTTCCCTCTACTCAGCTTGGACCAGTCACGAAGGCGATGTTGTGATGGTGCATGTTGTCCTTTGATGTTTCCACTGAATCTGTTCTTGTGTTTTGAAGCATGCTCTTAAGCTACTAAACCTGTAAGCTTGAGATTTGGGGAGAAGAAGCAAATGTTTTATTTGTATAAAGGCACAACTCTGGTCATCTGTGTCATTAAATCAGATTCCCAGAAGCTCATCTCTGCCTCTGCTTCCTCAGGCTAGATTACTGAAAATCTCTTTGTTGGCCACTGGATAAGCTACTCTCTGAACATTTTTTTAATATTCATTTTTGTTCTATCCTATCATTTCACATTACTGCCTCTGTGAGCTAAATACCTAATAAGGAAAAAAATTTGAAGTTTCTATTACCAAATAATATATATGTCCACTTGAAAAGTAAAATATTTCAACATAGATGGAATTAAAATGAAAGAAGATATCATTGTTTAATTTATTCATTTATTATTTGTAATATTTATATCATTAATTATATTTATTTTTTTTATGAATAACCAAAGCTGAATTTTTCTGCTATCTTTATTCTGGGTTTATTAAGCACACTTAATTGAAAACATTCTGAACTTTCTTTTATGGACACACTATCAAATATTATTCATTTTAAGTAACTCTTAATAAAAACCAACTCAGTATGATGGTTCACACCTGTAATCCTAGGGCTCTTGGATGTTGATGAAAGAAGAATGCAAATTCAATGCAGCCTGGGAAATTTAAGAAACTTGGATAAAACCTGTCTCAAGGAAAAAAAAAATAAATTATTAAACCCATTTCAGTGCAAAGGCTTGGGATTCAATCCCCAGTATCATTAATCTATAGCATGTAAAAGTAACTGATTTGAAGATCCTTTTTAATGTATGTGTAATATGAAATTGCTATCCTTAGTAAATTTTTACTGTACTTACCTTCAAAAAATTTTCATGTATTTTTCATGCTCCTGAATTTTAAGGGATTTTCCCCCTCTCTTCTTTGACTGCTAGAGAGTTGAGGTTCATGATAATATGAAAATATACAAAAATTCTGTAGATGACTCCGTAATAAAAGCTAATTTTGGTGGTATTTGGGGTGAAACTCTGGGCTTTTGTACTGAGCTACATTTTTGGGAGGATTTTGTTATTTTAAACTTTGAGAGAGATGCTCACCAAATTGTTAAACTGCTACACTCAAACTTGTACCCTTTCTACTTGGCCTCTGAGAGTGCTACTGTTTCAGGCATATACCACCATGTCCAGCTAAAACGAATGTCTTAAAAATCCTAGGAGTCATACACCAACAGCCAGCATCATACTAACTGACAAGGAACTGAACATATGCTTCATGCAACCAGAAAGAAGCTAACAATGGCCACTATCACCACTTGTATAAAATACAGTACTCACAAACTTAGCCTGAACAATGGGGCTAGGAAAAGAAGTGAAAAATATATGTCTAAGAAAGGAAGAATTCAAACAATCATTAGTAGAAGATGCTATGATACTCTATATAAAAAAATCAAAGAATTCTCCCTCCAAATGTTAGAATTAATAACAACATCAGCAGTATAGCACTCCAGGCCTGCACCCTGGCTAATCTCTTACTAAGTGTCGGGAGAGAGGGACAGTTGATCTACATCATATCTACATTTGTTCTTTTCTTTAAAAGTGAAATGACTATTTCAGAATGGGAAAATATAAATTAGTCAGAAGATGTCCAGATTCCTATGGTCTCTGCAGGGTCCCTAGTTCAGGAGTGTAGATGCTTCCAACAGTGTTGGGACTGGTGTATAATTTATTGCCATACTTTCCCTTGTTGTTTGCACTGGAAGAAAAAGAATCCCTTGCCCTAGATAGACCTTCATCTTCAAGGACTATCACAGAATTAATGATAGTTAAGTTTATGTGCTGATTTAACTGAGTCATAGTACCCAGATAGTTGGTCAAACATTGCTCTGTAAGTTTTAATTAAACTATTTTCAGATCACATTCACGTTGAAATAAGTGGATTTTGAGTAAAGCAGGTTATCACCCATAATGTGAATGAGGCTCATGCAATTAGTTACAGCTTTTAGTAGGTTAAAGACCCACAAGAGGGAATTAGGTCAGCTGACACCTTTGGATGAGAACTGTAGTGCTTCCATGGGTACTCATCTGTCAGACCACTTGTCAGATTGTGATCTGTCAACTCTCCAGTCTTGTAAACAATTTTCTTTCTTTCTTTTTTTTTTTTTTTGTCTTTTTGAGACAGGGTCTCACTGTGCAGTTCAGGCTGGCCTTAAGCTCACTTTGTAGCTCAGGCTGGTCTCGAACTCACAACAATCCTCCTGCCTCAGCCTCCCGAGTGATGGGATTACAGGCATGCACCACCACGCCCGGCTCTTTGTAAACAATTTTCAAAATAAACTCAGCATGTGTGTACACATCTTGTTCTGTCTATGGAGAGCTCCAACTATTACCCAAAGGTATGCTGAACCAAATGGTTTGTAGCTATTAAATTTATGTACACTTGAGATGTAGACGCACTCTAAATAGAGACATATGTGTAGGTGACAGCATATTACTCTTGAAATTTTAAATTTCAAATTTACATCAGTACCACAAATGTGAGTAATAATGAAATAATACATTTCATTCTTTCAAGGACTCAGTGACCTAATGTTTGAAGGAAAAAAATTTAAAAAGATGGTTTCCAAAACTTTGTAAAAGTTGGTATTACATAGAATGATAAAAGTTTTATTGTAAAAATGGTGCTTTTCAAAGAATCTTTGAGACATTTGTGATATTCTCTCATTAATTAATTATTTTAATTTTAATGTATTCGGTTTTTACAGGGTCTCATCCTGATCCTCCTGTTTTCAGCTTTCCTAGCACAGGGATTGCAGGCATACACCACTATTCCTGGACTGTGCCTCGCTCAGTCCACTCTGGGGGCGGGGCTGGCACACCATGTGGTGCCAGGGATGAAACCATGGTCCGTGCATTTGCCTAAGCAGGCACATTAGTTCACTGAGCTATTTTTTTTTCTTCAGTACCAAGAATTGAACTCAGGACCCTGTACTTGCCAGGAAAGTGTTTAATTCTACTGAGCCATCTTCCCAGCCCCTCCCCCCACTGAGCTGTCCTGCCAGCCCCTCTCCTTTATTAATTGTAGCTCAGGACTTTCATCCCTCTAATTTAAGACATTAAGAGTTTGCCTCTTAATTTACATTTTTAGTTTCTCACTCCTGGAGACAATGTGATATTTATTATTATTATTATTTTATTATTATTATTTTTTCAGTACCAGGAATTGAACTCAGGACCTTGCACTTGCCAGTACTTATTGTACTGAGCTATCTCCCTGGTCAACAATGTGATATTTAAAAATGTGTGTCTGATTTATTTCACTTAAGATTATGGTCTCAAGGTGCATATATTTACGTAGAAAGATTCAAAATGTATAATAGGTACTGTAAAATATGTAACTATTGTTCAAAGAGGATGAAGAATTAAAAAGGGAGGAGGGGGAAAGAAAGAAAGGGAAAAGAAAGTGAGACAAGAAAGATAAAATGGAAACACCTTTGTAAATAGGGAAGGGAACAGAGGTTAAAGGGAGGGAGGATATCTGGAAAGAAAGAAATCAAGGTGTAAGATGTCCAGGCACAAATTCCCTGTAATGAACGTGATCATTATATATACCTAAATTGTACCAATAAATGAAATTTTTAAAAAAGAGTTTGTGTGCTCATATGTATTTGAGAGAAAATACTTCATCAGTAATTCTCTCTCTCTTTCTCTGTGTGTGTGTGTCTCTCTCTCTTTCTTCTTTGTATGTGGGATTAAACTCAGACCTTGCACTTGCCAGGCAGGTGCTTATGCTGCTGAGCTGTATTCCTGGTCCCTAAACTCAGTATATTTAAAATTAAAATTTTACAAGTGTATAACAAAACAGTCAACACTCTCAATGAATTCTGAAAAACAATAACATTTACCTCTCCACTTTCCATCTTTACTCACTGATTGATTCAATTTCTGTTTCTAGAGGTTTGATTTCTGCTACCTCCATTTTCCAAACTGTAGGGTTATAAAACTTCTCGCACATGTATAATTTTGAAAATGTCCTGCTGGAGAGGGGCTGAGTTAGGAACCAGCCATGCAGATGTGCGAAGGCGCCGCAGACTCCTAACGCAGAGGGGAGTGCGCCTATGTGCCGGTTCAGCTGAAGAAAGCGCAGTAAGGCAGAACAGGAAAAAAACTATGACTCGGACATTCAATCGAACTCTGTAAATTTTAATTAAGGTACTTATAGATGGCATTAACATTTATGTATGTATGTATGTATGTATGTATGTATGTATGTATGTATGTATGTATGTATTTGTGTTTTAGGGAAGGGTCTATAGGACGTTCAGGATCTCACTACTAGATCGGAATCGTAGTGATACTCCTGTTTACAGCCTCCCAAGAGCTGGGATGACAGGCGTGCGCCACCACGCCCGGTCTCAATTGCCATCTTAATGTGATCCTGGGGTGGCGGCACAGCAGGTCAGGGAAACAAATCCCCGGCTCCTGAGCCTAGATGTAGGCGCTTCAGTCCGCTGAAGTATTTGGCCAGCCCAACATTTAAATAATTGGATTTTGAGTAAAGCACATTATCCCAGAATGGAGTCCAATGTCTTCTGGGCATGTACATGGGAACAGGGCTCCATTTAGTTATTTTATTTTACGTACTTAAATGTAAGGACTGCTCACCACATACATTCACTTTCAAAGTTTGCAGAAGTATATTGACGTATCAGCACATAGATGTGCATCAGTAAATATTTCAAACATAATAATTGCACAATATATTTGTAACATACATTACTT
Source organism: Ctenomys sociabilis (assembly GCA_004027165.1). NCBI lineage: Eukaryota > Metazoa > Chordata > Mammalia > Rodentia > Ctenomyidae > Ctenomys > Ctenomys sociabilis. Next base: position 13,037 of record PVKA01042023.1, read on the forward strand.
CGGAGATGTCCGCTATTTCTAGTATTTCTTTAATCTGTGTGAACAAGATGTAGACAAGCTACTTAATAACACCAATTTTACAGTATCTTTCCAGTTCAGGCAGAAGAGGCCCTTGTGCATTCATCTTTTCTTTAAAAAATATCATTAAGAGCTCCCCCCAACTCTTTTAAAACAATCTGACTGGACTTTAACACTTTTAAGTGGCCCCTAAGGTCACCTTTCTTTTCCAAGTTCCCTCTTTATCTTTTACAACTACTGTTGAGCCCTAAAATAAGGTGGCTATGGTAGGAGTATTATGAGGGTCATTTTATAGAGTTATGGTAAAATTATCAATGAGAAAGGATTAAGAAAGCAAAAACACTTCCAAGAGCAAAAGGATTATCTTTTGCCTAAGTAAATTTGAATAGTAAAGGAAGAAGAATTCCAGAAATTATATTGATCTGTTTTAGGTTTCTAATATCTGTTAATATTCCTGAAAGAATTTTTTAATTCTCTTTATCAAAACGAAGTTTTGATAGGACTGACCCTTAGAGTGGTTCTTCTTGGTGTTGTGGTGTTGTACAGCTGAATGGATTTATTTATTTATTTTTCCATTCATAAAACTTTTATTCCACTTACATGAACTTAATACATATGTTCTTAACAATTCTTCTTAGATTGTTCATGAAAATTTCTTAAGACATTAAACAAAGCTAGCCAACATCTCAAGTTATTTCCTCATTAACTATTTTTACAGCACATGCATGTTAGGCAAGTATTAAAAAAATCACAAAAGCCAAAATAATAAAACCCTAAAAAAGTTTAAATACATGGGCTTTTGTTTACTGCTATGCTTGATATACATCATATAATGAATACCAAGCAATTATTTTTCCTGTATCTTTACTTTTACATTTGTTTTTAGGTTGCCTAAAATATTTAAATACAAATAAAATGTGTAGCAAAAATAATGAAAGCAAACAGCAGGTAACTTTACAAATAATGGAATGTGAATGGTTTCTGCTCTTATTCAGAGTAAATAGGTGACAACTTTGTCTGAAGGAACACCCCTGCAGTGGCAGGCACAGATGTGCATGCTGAGACTGCTTACTCTCTGCACACGGGCTCCACACCTGGAGGACCCCTGGGGTATCTGTCTTACCTCAGCCTTGGAGGTGCCCCAATCCTTAAAGTACCCACAATAAGTACACCTGTGTCTGGAACCAATGATCCCTTCTACTTCCCACTAGGACAAACCAATACGTAGGCAGTTTTCTTTGCTTAGACATGGAAGCAGTTTTAACACTGGCCCTTATGAAGCCACAATGTACCAAAAGAACTACCCCAAATGATTGTAACTTGTATAAAAATTCCACTTACCCATATTGGCCATCTCAAGATGAAAACAAGTAACTCCCTAAATATTAACTGGCTCTACTCCCCTAATATTAAACATAAAACCACATGGGAAATACAGAAATTCAAATAGAAGTAACATAAACCTGTCATAAACTGTAAACAAAAAACAATTGGTGGGACAGCACGATGACAAATGGTCTACTGTGTAGATTTTAGAATGAGGCACTCAAAAGTTGGAGGGTCAGTTAATTTTCCCCTCCTTCTCCCACATCAGCTTCATCTTCTTGGGCATCCGATGTCCACAATGACAAGTTGTCTCTCGGTAATTGCATTTTTAGTGTGATGTCCTTGTATGACTCTTCACGTAATGTAGCAAGTTCACCAATGGCTTCATCAAAAGCTGTCTTAGCCAGAGAATAGGCTTTCTCTGGAGAGTTCAGAATCTCATAATAGAACATGGAGAAGTTAAGGGCCAGACCTGATCTGATAGGGTGTGTTGGTTGCATTTCCATTTTGCTGATTTCAAAAGCTTCTTGGTATGCTTGATGATCCACAATCCTTTTCTTATCATCACCAGCAGCAACCTTGGCCAAACAACAGTAGTAGTCTCCCTTCATTTTCAAATAAAAGGATTCATTACTAAATTAATAAATATTCCTTGGAAATTGACTTTATGAATTGATCTTTTTAGTAACAAAGGCTCAGGTGTATGTTTTTCAAGTAGAGGAAAGTGAAATTATAGTGCTCTCTGAGGTTCTAATGGGTTTTGAGCTTATTTTCCTCTTAGTAAAGGAAGGCAGCTTCACACCTTTCTGTCTCTCCTGAGTCAGTGCAAACCCTTGCCAGCCCTGGCTCATGCTGCACGGCATCTCGTGCCAGCCCCACCCAGTGGAGGGGGATAGCAGGCCACCAGTAGCTGTCTGAGGGTCTGTGGCAACAGTGCCTCCTGATACCTCATCGTGGTGTCTCCTCTTCAGTTGGCAGGCTTGCGGCACCGATGCCTTAGGCACTCTGGCCTTGGCCAGTAGCTGCTGAACTGAGGGCACAGTGCTGAGTTTCTAAGGAAATTAATGAAATACGCCATGTCAGATATCTCATGGTAAGCTAAATAAAATCTTGATGAATATGATGAGATTTATATTATAAAGTTCGTGAAAATAAGGGTAACGTTAGTGTACATAGTGAGTTGGGAGGACCATCCTGTCTGTGCTATAGCATTTGCAAGTGTTGGGTTTGAGTCACCAAGGTGTCTGGAAGGCAGTCACCCTAGGCAATTTAAGTGGTTACATATAGCTTTTTTTTTTCATTTTTTAAATGCATTTAGTACAGGGTCTCCAGGGTCTCACTACACAGATCAGACTTGTAGCAGTACTCCTGGTTTCAGCCTCCCAACTGCTGGGATTATAAGCATGCATCACTGCACTCAGTCTGAGTTGCCATCTCAGTGCACCCTGAAACTGCTTTTTATTCCTTCTCTTTGTCATTTTGCATACCCATGACTTTTTACCTTTGGTGTAGAGCTTAGATAGTTATTACCTTAGCACCAGGTCCGCATCTATGAAGTTCAGACTCCCCCAGGTGGGTGTGGCTTGGGTCTGGCTGCTGTGCTTCACTTCTTCCTGCTGCAGCCTTGCAGGTGAACTCTTTGTGTCACACTGGCAAGATGTTCTGCTCCTGAATCTGCTGGGTGGGTCTTGCCTCTAACTTCTTTGCAGGGAGTTCTGCTGAAGGGTTCCATGCTGGGCCTGCGCTCTGTGTTGCTTCAGGACCGGCAGTCTGGGTGGTCTCTGAAAATTCTTAAACTGAAATTCTTCTAAATAGAATATAAATCTTATATTTTTATACTTAGTAGTTTCTGCATTTAGTAACATGCATGATTATTTGTATACATGAAGTTACTAGTTTGCTTCTTAATTGGACTATGTATTGTAATAGCAATAATAACATGGATAGGAGTTCTTTATCCTTCATTTACTGGGTATCAAATTCTGTGAAGAACTTATTCAGTCTTTACAACATTTCTGTGATATAGAGGAAATCCATTTATTCCTTTAAATATGAGGAAACTGAGTCAAGGAGAAGAAAAGTAACTTAAAGTCAGAAAGCTAAGAAGAAAAACTTGGGATTTGTTTAAAAGTAAAAGAAAAATATTTCTAAAGTTCAGTTGAATGATTTAACAATCTTTTATGAAAAACTTCATGAATCCTCTAAAGAATGAAAAACATTAACTGTAATTGTATTTTGCTTAGATATTCATAGAGTATTTTATACCACAGTAGAGCAGTAGGGGCTTTCAGCTATCAGCTGTCAGAGCTGTTCACTCTCTGAAGGGCAAAGCCACATACCTGGGCCTGACTAAAAGTGTGGATAGCGAGTGCCAACAGGGGCTAGAAACTAGAACTACCAGCCCACATAATTTACCAAGGAAAACAGAGACATTGTTCTCTCTCAACAGTCCCCCAAAGCTTGTGTTACATTACAGTGTATCATGCTTGCTTATTTTAAGGGAGTTAAGCTATAGTGTAAGTATTGAGTCCATATGTATAAAACCGGGGATTTTTAACCCAAATCTACTTGGTTGTAAGCAAATGTGATTTGAAAGAAAAGAAGGAAAGAGAATCCTCCAGGAGAGAAAAGAAGTGGTGCTTGAGAACATACTTGCTATAGAACCTCTTGTTTATAGGATTAGTTCATTTTCTTTTCTTTTTTTTTTTCCTTTTTTTTGATTTATTTTTAATTTTATTGAAGTACAAATATCAATCAGACAGTTTTACGACCCCTTAACAAGACAGATTCAATAAATTAATACATTGCAAACTGTTTTCATACTATTTTGGTATCGTACAAGGTACATACATGATATTGTACTTACAGACATTGTTATAGCAAATGTCACTTATCAGTAAATTAAGAGTGTAGCTGTTTACTTATTTTTTATACCTGAATTATATCAAAAATTCAATAATTATTTTCCTAGTGGATGACCATAGTACTAAAAGCCGACATAATATCCTGTCCAACCACCGTTAGTGCAAATCTTGCCTCTCACAGGACTATGTAGAAGCACAGCATTATATATATTTTTTTTTGTTCTTTTTATTTATTTATTTATTTATTTATTTTTTTCCCATTTATTTTTATTTTATTGAAATACAAATGTCAATCAGACAGTTTCAAAACACCATAACCATACAGAGTCGATGAAATAATACATTGCAAACTGTTTTCATAATGTTTTGGTATTGTACAAGGTGCATACATGATATTATATTTACAGGTATTTATGTAGCTGAATTATATCACAGATTCAATAA
>PVKA01042024.1:0-17687 GCA_004027165.1 Ctenomys sociabilis
TTTTGATAGCCAAGACTGAACATTTTAATTCAATTAATATTAGTGGAAATATTTCTTCAGTGTTTTAAGAACTATTCCTTTCAAGATTGTTATTGTATTAGTGTCCATTTATATTAGAAAACAGTTTATCTTGAAAATTGGTATATGTATATAAAACCTTGTTCATTTTCATTCTTTTTACCTACCACCACTTCCTTTCTTTTACCAGTACCTGATCCTCTTGATATCCAAAAGTCTACCTATCAGTTTCCTATTATCTTTCCTTTATTATACTATTTGTTTGTGTTTTAGGTTTCTCATATAAGAGAAAGATTATACAAGGTTATTATTTATATGTCTCAGTTTTCAAAAGGGTTAAGTTTCTCCAAAAGATCTTTATTCTTAATGGATTAAAACTTAATTAATTCCTCAAAATGCTACATGAAAAATTAGTAAAATATTGTTGGTAATAAAATAATCATTTTGCATTCATAGTGCTTTTAAATGGATAAGAAAATTAACAATCCTTCATATTTAATTATCTAAGTAATTGACATCTAGGCATTATCATTATTCTAATGTTATGGGTTATAAAGCAGACATTGAGAGGTTAAGTAATTTACCAAACATTACTAGGCTAGGAAATAATAGAATCCAGATACAAACAGCCAACTGCCTGTTTCTAGAATCTCCTGGTTTTAAGTACTGTATTCATCCTTCCAGACTATTTGACATAACATGTTTTATATGTTACATGAAAAACAATGAACTATTAAGTATTTTATACAGTAATGGGCATGACTGTACATGCCTATAACTCAGCCCTTCAAAGGCTGAGGCAGAAAAACTGCCATGCATTCAAACTCAGCTTGGGCTACATAATAAGTTAAAGATCAGTCTGGGCTACATAGCAGGTTAAAGACCAGGCTGAAAGATATGGTGAGATATGACTCCAACAATGAAAAATAGAGAACAAAATTTATACGAAGGTATACTTTTTATGTTAACATACACCTTGGACTTGGTTTTTTACTAAAGTACAATATGATAGACTAGATCAGATAAAGGAAAGAGATTTATTTTGGCTTATGATTCTGACTGAAATTCTAGGGGCCACATCTGGTAGTCTTTTAGCTGGCAGAGTCATGAAGTAAGATGGAGACTCTGATGGGGAGAGACATGAAGAATGCATGTCTGTGGGTATATACTCCCAACACACATTCCTTATGAATCTACCTTAATTTAGTCATGAATCATCTATCTGCTATAGTTTATATCTAGATGGCCAGAGAGAGATGGCCCAGTGGAATAAGTGTTTCCTTGGCAAGCAAAAGGACCTGAGTTCAATCCCCGGTTCTGCCAAAAACCAAAAATTTTTCTTATGCCTGATAACACTGTGACAAAATGAGTTGAACAACAGTGGACTAATTATTCTGATGGAAGAATTTCAACACTCTAATGTTGAGATGGTTTCTGGACTACATTTGGGGCCTCTTAACAGTCTAGCAGAACAATTTCAAAAGTTCTTTCATGTCTAGAAAAAAAGTACCAGCAGAGTTTGGGTCTGTAAAAACAGAGCAAAGGGAAATTAGATTGCTGAAAACATTAGCATTAATAAGTGAATTACTTTGGAACAGGATGACAGGAAAAATAACTTCAAGGAATGTGAGAAAATAAAGCTACACCCTTTGAAAGATCAAAATTGGAAAGGTGAAAGAGTTTCCTTTCAGAAGAGAGCCCTAGAGCACTGTGTTCCAGGATGGCAGAAACCTAGAAATTTGTTCCTCTCAGTTGGGTTCATAGTGCACAGCAATCCAGGTACTTGATCTATAAGGTCAAGATAGGAAGAAGCCTGGCTACCTTTCCAGCTTGTGGCAGACATTGGTGTCACTCACATGATTCTGGTTATAGGTACATGCATAATGCAATACTTGCAGGGTCAAAGAGGCTTCTGCCCGTATTTTGGAAGGAGGCAGTGATGTCAGGCAGTAAGGGCAATGTGTGAAGTTGTGAATATGTAGCAAAGGGTACCCTGGAGATCCCAGGATGTTGATAAAAGACAAAAACATCAACTATCTGAAAAAAAATCACAAAGAGTGAGCAAAGCAGGCCCTGGAGAGAGGACATGAGTGCTACAACAGCTGCCATGCCATGGGAGAAAGGCAACGCAAGCCCTTTGGAGTTCACATCTTGCTACAGAATTTTTCAAGCAACTAGACATGGAGCTACAAGATTAAATGCTTGCCCTGCTGGAGTTTGGCTTTGTTCCCATTCCTTTCTATTCCACTAATTCTACCTCTGGAAATGAGAATGCTCTTCCCATGTTGGAATGTTCATCTTTTTTTACATTTTACAGAGTCTAAGAGTTTCCCTTAAACCTTAGACTTTGAAATTAGACTTTTTTCATCAATGCTAAAACAATAAGGAATTTGGTTACTCTTAGAGATGGACTAAATGTGTTTTTCATAAAAGGATGGGCATGACTCTTATAGGGGCCAAGGGCAAAATGCTATTATTTATATCTAGATATCCCTCTAAAGCACTGGTAGTGAACTATGACACCCTTGGCACAGCAAGCTATTTATTATCATTGAAAGTTCCAAAAGTTTTGTCATCACTTTCCTAAAGCCTCATGTACTCACATATGGGGGTGTACAGAGGAGTTAGATCTTCGGGTCATGGCAGTTATCAGTGGATTAGTCCACTGATGAGTTACAGGTAATTTGGTTTGGGAAGTGAAGACTGGTTGAAAAAAGTGGGTCACTGGAGTCATGACCTAGATGGGTCTCTCTCCATTCCCCCTCTCTTAATCCCTTCAAAGCCATGCGCCACTGCCATGCTGCCATGCCTTGGATCCAGCAAATGATAGGCTGAAACATGTACAAACTGAGCTGAAATAAATATTTCCTCCTTGAAACTTCAGGTGTCAGTTCTTATGGATCAGTTATGAAAAAAGGAACTAAAATATAAACTCTATTTATCAAATCATGCACATCCACCTTGAAAAACCATAGTTTAAGTTTCCACATTCATAGTATCTTACAATAGGAATGAAATTTCAACATTATGATTGGAAAAGAGGTATAATTTTACTCATAACATATGCCAACATGAGAAAGGTAATCAGGGCCTTTGATTTTTTCCCCTACATTTTATCCATAAAAGAAGACATTATTAAACTATTCATTGTAAATTAAATCTCATTTTTCCCATTTTATGAATTCCATAATATATAATTGAAATGTTCTGTGGCTGTTCACATTTATTATCTCTACTTTAAAAATACATTTAAGAATGTACGCATGCTATAAGAAAGAAAAGAAAATGTAAGGACTGAGATGTGAATTTCTTGTAACCACTGTAAAAAGTTAACCCATTTATTACTTAAATTCTGCTGCTTAATGAACAATTGCAAAACTCAACATCTTAACATAGAACCTTTGAGTCATTGTGTCTAGAATGGCTAGGGTGGCTCTTCTTCACACAGCAGGTTGACTCATACTAGAAGGCTACTTGACACTTTCTAATAGTATTGTTAGAAGGTCAAGTACAACTCTACATCCAATCACATTGCAAATCTTTGCTTGAGTAAGAATTAATCAAAGCCAAGGCTCAGCATTGAGCTCAAAGGTAATGAATGGGTAGTACAATCTGTTAGTGATATGGCTATGACAAGAACAGAAATGCAGGGAAGGGTGAAGACCTTGAGTTACTAATTCAGCCTATCACATTGTATTTCATTGACTAAAATTTAAATATATTTACAGTATGTCTCCATGTATGTATTAGTATAAATGCATATTTAATGCATGCCATCTAAATTTTCCTTGATATCACTGCTTTATCCAATAAAATGGGCCAATATCTACATTTAAGTCCAGATTCAAGTGATAGTCACCTTTCCTGGACAAGCAGGAATTGTAGCACTTTGGATGTGCCCCATACTTATTTCTATTGCCAAAGGAATGATCTACATAGCTTTACAGACATTCTAGTAAGCAACAGATCTTTACCTGCCATGGTAAAGATCCTTGACCATAGCTTCAGTTCATGTTTGGCTAGCATAGATATATTCACACCCTAAATTTTATGTACATAACTTGTTAATAAATTTGAATAAATTTGTACAAATAGAGCTTCCTTAAAAACTGGTACAGATATTTTATAAAAGATTCTAATACATAGGGGCAATCACATTTCAATTTTTCACTAACATTTGAAATTATTACATATGAATCTTCTACATTTTCCATGCAAGAAGCCATATTCACTTATTGATGTATTTGCCCTTTTAAAAAAGTATTTATACTCCATTTAAAAAGCATTTCCACCCTTTTTCTTCCTCTCTCCCATCATTAATTCATTAAAACATAGTAAATTATCCATTTTTTGGCACTTTAATATTTAGTGGCTTATTTAGTGGTGAATGATTAGACCACATAGATTTAGAGCCAGAGAGACCTTACCAGTCATCCAACTGCTTATGCTTTTATATTGAAGACCCTCCTAAGGAAAACAATCCACCTTCTGCTTACTCATCAATGTTAGAAATGTGTTGATAATTATATATTTTTGTTTGTTTGTTTGTTTTTGTATTTTAAGGAAGGGTCTACAGGGTGTTCAACATCTCACTACTAGATCAGACTCATAGTGATTCTCGTGTTTACAGCCTCCCTAGTGCTGGGATTACAGGGTCCCACCACCATGCCCAGTCTCAATTGCCATCTCAGCATGCCCCAGGGACCAGGCCAGCACAGCAGGCCTGGGGATCAAACCCCCAACCCCTGCACCTGCTTTAAGGTGCTTTAATCCTCTGAACTATTCAGCTAGCCCTGATAATTATAAATGAAACTGAAGGGCTGGAGAGATGGCTCAGTGGAATAAGCAATTCCCTGGCAAGCACAAGGACCTGAGTTCAATGCTTGCTTCTGCCAAAAAAATAAATAGAGACTTAGCAAGACTCTGTCTCAAAATATAAGCCAGGCATGGTGGTGCAGGCCTGCAATCCCAGCACTCAGGAAGCTGAAGCAGGAGGATTGTTGTGAGTTCGAGACCAGCCTGAGCTACAAAGTGAGCTTAAGACCAGCCTGAACCGCATAGTGAGACCCTGTCTCAAAAAAAGACAAAGAAAAAAGAACTTTTATATAAATGAAACTGAAAATATCCTGTTGTTATTCACTGAATAAAACTGGCTTGACGTTTACTGAACAAATAAGGTATCAGCATCATCCAAGAGAAATTTAGTGTGACCTTCACTTATAGTCTTAAAATTTTGACTAGTCACTTTCAAAATGAAGTAGTTGTCAGGGCTGGCCAGAAAGCTCAGTGGTTTAAAACACCTGCTTAGGCAGAGCACAGCAGCTGGGGTTCGATCCCTGGTGTGTCATGCTGGCCCCATCCCTGGGGCGCACTTAGATGGTGATTGAGTCTGGACATGATGTCGTGCGCCTGTAATCTCAGCACTTGCAAGGCTGAAAACAGAAGGATCACTATAAGTCCAATCTGTGTAGTGAGACCCTGTAGACCCAGTACCAAATACATAAAAAAGAAGTAATTGTTGACAAGGATTTTCTCACATATCTTATTTATGAGATCTTTACCACATCTGTTTTGTATGGTGTATTGGAAAACCAAAATGCACTTTACGCCTACAGTACACTTCAGTTCAAGAATCTATACTTCACAATTGATTAATAACCATATCATTTTGGCCAAAGTAATGGATACCATAGATCTAAAACACAGTCTAAAATCTAAGTAAATCTAAGTTTAAAAAACTTAATGTATTATTTAGAATTTTGTACTTTTGCAGAATGTAGAGTTTTTAGTTACAGAGAAGGCATACAGTTGATAATGAATAAAATTTACTAAATAAAGAATCCTGTTTGGGAAATTAATTGGGATAATATTGTAAATTGTATTTCTTATTATATGACATATGCTATTTGCTTGCTTATTTTTAAAATCTATTCAAGAAGACAACCAAAGGTTTTCCAAGAGGCACTATACAAATTAAATTCCATATTCTATATTTGTATAGGTAATCATCTAAGAAAACTTAGAAAAGATATATACAACCAAATTTGAAAAGAAATAATTCCATAACTAAATAGGTTAGTATGACAACTTGTATGCCACAACATATTAGTATGCATGTCATTTCTGTAAAATGAAACTTTGTGGAAACTTGGAGAGAATTAGTACATTTTATAATATTTAACTCTTAACTCAAGAGCTTGACGTACAGTTTAACCAGAAAGAATATGAAAACAAGAATGCAAATATCAAAAGAATTCTAGATATATTTATTTCTCTCTACTTTTCAAGATGGCCAAATATTTTACAGATTAGAAATGAACTGATAGGAAAGGCCATTTGTTACTGAATTAAGTATGGCAGGTCACTGAGTTCTGGTTTGGTACTTTTATTGTATATTCACACCTAGTAAACCATAAGTAGCTAAGGCAATATTGGTTTCATATCAAGTCTCCAAGTGATTTTAGTTTTTGTGCTGCTTATAATCTATCATAATAGATTAATTATTTGTGGAAATAATGAAAATAGGAAATCCAAGAGAAAATCATTGCAGTAGTTAAGATAACAAGGAAATGAGTGGATGAGATGACAATAGGAATGAAAGCAAAAGGGGCAGATGACAAATACTTCTTGGAGTTGATAAATCTTTAAAATATTATAATGAAAATTTTATTCACAGGTTGCCCAACATATAAAATAGACATTATAAACCTTTAGTTTTAAAATACATTTTATCTAAAGTGTTTTTTAAATGTATACATTTAATAGTACATGTTTACAGTATATAATATTTATATACCTTGTTTATATACCTTGTGTGGAGTTGGTACATGTACATAACATAAAAAGATGAATAAATAAAAAGAGAAATCTCACAGTATTAATCTTCAAGAATTTTTGCTCCCAGCTCAGACAGAGGAACACAGAGAGGATTTGTCTCATATGCAAAACAAGAATGACAAAGTCAATAAAATATATGCAAGTATTTAAGACACTGGGCATTCAGCAAGGTATCACACTCATCTCTGCGATCAAGGGAGAAAAGAAAGTAGACCTGTGTTTGCACCAAGTTGAATGAGAACCTACCTGTACATATCTGTCATGGTTTTGGGTTTTGTTTTATTTTTTGCAAGGGAAACAATATAATATAACACACATTTATAATATTTTAGAATGAATCACCCAAAGAATTATATACAAGTACAGGAAACCTATCCACACACTAAACACTAAAGAATCCAGCTAAGGACCTAGAGCTCATAACAGCGCCTCCTACTAGTCCAACATCAGGCCTAGAGCTCACAATCAAGTTTCATGCAGGCCTGCCACATGGATCTGTGCTGAAAAGGCACAAAGATCATGGTGGAAGCTAGAAAGTCTATGCCAGTGGGGTGAAGGATCTGAGCTAACAGGCTGAAGGATCTGAACTGAAGCTATGAAGCTCAAGGTAAGCATCAAAGCTTCCTCAACATACCGCAGCCATCCTCAACAACAGTGAGGTCCTGAGCTCCAAGTTCCCATCAGGAAAGCCAATGGAACAAACTTCTCCATGAGGCTGAGCAGTGCACCATCATCCCCTCCAGAATCAGAAAGCAATGCTAAAGATGAGGACCAAAGCTTCTCCAAAGTTCATCAGGACATCAGGAAAGCCAGCATGACAAGTTCCTCCAGAAGAACAACCTAAGAGAACCAGCAGCCTCCAACTGCTCCAACAGCTTCTCCAAACATCATCCATAACAGCATTTTCCACCTTCTTCTATGAAGGCAGGTTTGTGAAGTTCAAGGTCAGCCTGGGAAAATTAGCCAGAGCAGATCTCATAAAATAAAAAAGCAATGAAGATACCACTTCTTATAGTCAATCCCCATTACTTCAAAATTAGTGACAAATAGCATACCCAAAATGATGTGAAGGGGGAAATAGAAGTATACCATGCTTTCTTGTATTCCAGACTATTCAGGACTCCAATAAGTATGGTCAAATGGCCAAATTTTGCTTCTTATTATTTAAAGACCTGAACACCAGGTGAGCTCATGCATACTAGATATTAAAATGAACAAAAATATTATACATCATTTCAAGGGTGAGCACAGAATAACTGCAAGTAATGGTGTAAACCCAAGTTACAAAATATTCTGTACTGGTTCATAAAGCAAAAAGCAAATGATCCTATCAGAAGATGTTCCATTGTGTCATATTAAAGAGAATGAAGCCATATGTCTTTGGTTGAGATTGAGCAAAGTGATTGTACATGATTCAAGCAGATTCTACAGCATTGTAGGTGACACAGGCAAGACAGACAAGTATATCATAATCAACCCAGTACTTCTGTTAAAGAATTGGACACACAGACAAAAACTAAGATTTTCCAAAGAAGGAAACACAGGTGACAAGGCACATAAACTCAAACATGTTCTGAGTGCTAAATAGTTACCAGGTTCATTGAACGAGGTGGTTCATATCTAACAAGAAAGACTGAAACAGGGATTTAGCTCAATGGAAATGAAAAGATTTGGAAATGCTAGTGATTTTAGTGACTTACAGAGAGGGTAGCGAAATGAAAGTAACATGAAAGCGGGAAGGAGGACGCTGTAGTGTGTGTTTCTACACATGTGAGTGGGATTGGCAGTGCAGAATGAGGGGTTAGGAAACCAAAGACTGGATGGAAAGGTGCAGTGCAGATACCATGGTCGCGCCACGTATGTATAACCCAGGAGAGCCAAACTTCACAACTGCAGTACAGTGCATTGAAAAGAAGGCAGTCCACACACACAAGTGTGTGGAGAAGGAGAGAATTTGCAGAAGAGGAGATTCATCCTTTTAATGCAATCACTGTACACACAGTGCTTACTTTGACATCAAGCTATACTAGCACAGGAGGACATTGGCAAAGCTGAACCTTACTTCTGACCTGGACTCCTCATTGTATAAATGAACTCATGTTCTCTTTTCCAATATTCATCAACAGTGACAACTTGCCAGTTGAAATGGCCACACTTATATCACTCACCACACTCTTACTCATCTGCACCCCTGACTCTTAAAGGCCACCAACTTTTCTCCCTCATGTTTTCTTTTCTATTTCTTTTTTTTTTTTTTTTTTTTTTTTTTTTTTTTTTTTTTTTTTTTTTTTTTTTTTTTTTTTTTTTTTTTTTTTTTTTTTTTTTTTTTTTTTTTTTGCAGAACCAGGGATTGAATTCAGGGCCTTGTGCTTGCCAGAGAAGCACTTATTCCACTGAACCATCTCCCCAGCCCCTCTCTTTCATTTCTTTTCAGTCTAAGTTAATGGTAAAATGACTTCCAAGTCAGATGGACCTCAGATCTCAGTTACTCTTGATTTTCCCACACCTATTACAAGTTCCCAAATGGAGAAACTCAAATTTTTCTTTCATAGACCTTCAACACAAGCTTGAATAAGGGCCTCTTCCTATGTATATTTGGGCCTAGCCTCAGAACATATTCCATGAGTCTTTCATGAAAGGAAGAAGGGGTAGGTCAAGTGCCAAAATGTGGAGCATGCCCTCTGTTAGAAACTCCTATCTCCATGGAAGAATCTCCAAACTCTATAAGTGCTCAACTAACTAGAATCCATTCATATGCAAAACTATCATTTACAGTGTGAAGTTATGTTTTAAGCCTCAGAATGTTCATCTTGGATTGCAAGTTTCTGCCAACAGGGTGGTATGCGACATACCCTTATTCAGACCCCAGATATCTGCCTCTTCCCTATCATCTTAAAAGGTCATATGCCATCCCCATCAGTTCGCCTCATCTCCATGAACATCTGTGCCTTGGGACAATGTCATTCATAGGAAGCACATGGTGCTGACACAGGCATAGAAATGTGAGGCAAAGGTGCCAAGTATTCAGTTCTCAGTTACACTCACTCATTGCTGACATTAAATACCCAGAACCCAAAATTAAGGAAGAAAAGGTTTACTGAGCTCATGGCTTGTGGAGGTTGCAGTCCATGGCTGGTTGACTCTGAGGCAGAGTGGCACATGGCATTAGGCAATGGTTCACAGTGGTGGAAAACAGCAAAACAGCAAGAGCAAAAAGGGAGCAGCAGGGACAGAGAGCAAGAGTCTCTTTCTTCTTTATACTGCATTCAGGTGATCCACCCTAGGGTGGGTGTAGTACTCACAGCTATGATCCCAGTATTAGTTCACAAATTAATCACAAATTAGAACCCCACCCTAGGACAAAGAGGCTTTGGGAGGTGACATTTAGACACAGTCCATAACACTCAGGAGCTCTGGAAGAATCAGCTGAGGAATTTATCTGACTTGTTTTAAAGAAGACCCAGTAACATTTTGTCATTTATCTGTTGTGCTACTCAGGTAACTAGCACCAGTCTTTCTCCTGGCAGCTGCACACCTCCGTGCACTGGTCACCAGCCTCACACATGATCACATCATCAGTGATTGTCTTTCACTCATGACTAATTTTATCCACTCTCATAGTCCTAAACGTGAGCATCAGTGTAAACCAGCAGAAAAAATTTGTCCCATTTCAAACAGACTTCGAGACAGATCCTAGCTCTGCTATTTGCTAATCATGCAATGCATGTTCAGTGAGATCAAGCCATGGGTGCTTCCAGAACCCACCACTAGTGAGCTATGTATGGCCCTCCTGTCACTGTGCATGGGAAATTTGAAGAGGATGTGAGTCTGGCTTGCACCAACTCCTTTATTCTAGAAGGTCCCCTTGCTCAGATCACCCTATCATTTTGGATGGTAATAATCGTTCAGATACTTGCCAAGCTCATGTAATCTGTCCAGGCAGTGCAACAGATCCACTGTTCTCCCCACTCTTGTTCAAACTCTACCTGTTGTTTGACTATACATGCAAATCTGTGGACTTGTTCACCAGGATGTATTCTCTGTGGCCCTGAAAACTGGTATAGACTCATCTTTTTCTGATGCTCCTCAGTAATTATATTCTGTCTTGAGCCATTTCATTCTGAACAAATCCTGACTTCTGAAAATCTTGTATTGATATTTCACAATAGCAAGGAATGTCCAGAGGAATTCTGTTACACACTACAACACTTAGAAATTTCCCTTTATGAGTGAAGGATTCAGTACATTTTGTACTCAAATGAGCAAACTAAGATATACTAAGGTAAAGCCGGGCGTGGTGGCGCATGCTTGTAATCCCAGCACTCGGGAGGCTGAGGCAGGAGGATTGTTGTGAGTTGGAGACCAGCCTGAGCTACAAAGTGAGCTCAAGGCCAGCCTGAACTGCATAGTGAGACCCTGTCTCAAAAAGACAAAAAAAAAAAAAAAAAAAAGATATACTAAGGTAAACTTACAAAAAATTTCATCCCCAAATTATGTAAGACTTGAAGATTAAATAATATAACATGCCCAAAGGGGGTAAGGCATTTGGACATATTTACATATGCCAATAATATTCAATGTATTGAATTTTGTAATAAAATTTTATCAAAATTTATGAAAACATTAATTGGAACAATAATTATAATTTACTTGGTGCCATGAATATTGTATATTTTCCAATAAGTTCATGTGTAAAAGGCATTAATTTATTTCTATAAGCATACTAACAAATGGGAATAAAATGTATGTCCCTCTGCAGCAAATTAATACTAAATGGCAATGTACATGGTTCGATTCAACAATGAAGCCTAAAAATAAATGGACTCTGGCCCATCTGAAAGGAGCTGCTCCATTTGAATTTCCTGCAAATATCAAGGCAGTACAAAAAAAATTCGAGCCCTGGCAACATAAGTTAAGGATTTATAAGGCGAGGAATCTGGCAAATAAATTGCTCAGATGAATATCTGAAAATATTTGTGGGAGTAGTGGAAGCACCAGGAAGGAAGAAGATGTCTCTGAGCATCACTGTCAGGAGGGCACTGTTAAATGGAGGGGGCCTGAATGCGACCGAGAGGGTGTACAGGGAGATGGAACCCTCAGTGACAGGCGCAGATGGAGTCTTGGCTGTCAATTCCTTGGGAACCAGTGCAGGCTCTGTGACCCCGGCAGGTCATCGGGTCCTTGAGGACAGGAAGATTCATCTTTGTGTACTTGGGAAAGGCAGTAGAATGAGGAATGTGTGGGACGTGAACACAGCGGCCGAGTCCAGTAAACAGACTGACCTCTCAAGGAACCATCATGTGAGGAGCAGGAGGACTCTGGTCCAGGGAACCTTAGGGACAGTGCCATCAGCTTGGACTCCCCTTCCCGTGGCTTTTCTAGTCCTGTTTTCTTACAACTTTGGTCACACAGTAGACTGCACTGCTCTGCAAACAATGTGGATGCACGGGAAGAAATAAAGCACAGGAAGGTGGTCCCAGGGGATTTATACATGTAGTGTGTGGCCCTAGCCGTAGCATTTAGCAATGCTGGGAAAGAGGGGCAAATACAGAGCACTTGATGACTTACAGTTGTGACTATGATCATCTTCCCTCTACAAGAGCCTATTTATGTCTGTTGAGTTTTTAGATCTTTTTTTACCTGGAATCAATCTGATGGTCTTGTGCGTGCCAAGCAGACCCTTGTGCCATTGAGCTATATCCCATTCCCTTCTGAGTTTTCAGTTCATCAAAAAATTAGAGAATTGGAAGGGTCCAGCACAAACAAAATCTAATTACCAAAATGCTGAAAAGCAACAGAAATATTTTCTACAGAAGAGAATGTAATTTAATATGGAAACTTGGAATTCACCAAGGTTTTCAACAATCCCGCATTTTTATGACAAAGACCAAAACATCCTCTTTCTGCCATCTTCCCCAGGAAAACATCCAACTTTTATTTGACTATAACATCCAAACATAATGTAGCTTTTCTAGATTACACAGGAGAGACTATAACACAAGAGGCTCCGACTCTCACCTCAGGGTGAAGACTGTCACCCCATGGATGCCTCTCACTGCTCAGAAAAGTTCTACAGCAGTAGGAAACACCAGCTTGTACACCGTGTTCAAAACAGGAGCGCCATTCTTTTCCTACGCTCCCCAGGCAGACTGTTTCTCTGCCATGCGATTCAAGAATAATTTCTTAGGACAAGTTACTATTCCTTTACCATTACCATTAATTTTGAGGATCACCCTAGGAGGGCTTGGGCAGGACTCACAAATGCTGTAGCCTTGCTGATCCTAGGACTCAGTTAACTAAATAAAAGCTCCTAAAATGTGACTGCAGTAACCTAAGACAGTTACATGCTTTGACTGTTCTCACTGGAGCTCCCCCTCCTCCAACCTGACTCTGTGTTCTGTATGAGGGTAGACCACACAAGATGTCCTCATTATGTAAAACGTTTCTCTTAGACTCCACAAATTTAAGATCCAAGATGGGTCATTTTCCTGTTAGCATCTTTATCACAAGCACAGAAACTTACAAAGCTCACTATTGAATTACTGCTGGGAATCAAAGAGCCACTGAGCCAGTTTATTACTACTTAATTTTATTTATATTCTTCCATCACCTAATGGCAACTAGGTTATCTTTTTGAACTTTACAAAGAAAAGAGACAAATAACTGAGAATTAAGCAAACCAGTATTATAGTATGTTTTGTTGCTCTGTTTGCATATGCCCACTATATTTTGGGGGGTTCATTCGCACATTTCCAAGAAATATCTCCATTACAAAGCCACGTATTTACTCTTATCACATGCAACTAAAGACTTACAAATGTGTAAAAATATCTAAGATTTACAGAAATATATTTCGTGCAACAACAACTGTGAGCTGATTAATTAACCAAATACTCTATTCAAAGGAAAAACATTTTGGAGGCTGTAAAATGGTGACTCACTATGAGTCTGATCTAGTAGTGAGACACTGAACATCCTGCAGACCCTTCCCTAAAAAAAAAAAAAAGAAAAAAGGAAAACAATTTGAAAGATAATAAAGTGTAGCAAGAACACAGGAATTTCTAATGCTTTCTCTACCTCTAAGCCACTTCCCCACTGCTTGTAAGGTAGTAAGCCTCTCCAAAATGCAGTGAAGGACTGGTATTCTTCGCACTGACAGGGAGAGTAACTGCACTTTGCCCTGCTACTTTAAGGTGGTAGAGAAGTACGGCCACGGCTGGCTGAAGCTTTGGCTTTAGCCCTCTCTTTCTCGTCTCTCAAAGCCTCTGCATAATGTACTGGGAAGGCACTAGGTACAGTATCGTTAATCTTAGCCAAAAACTCAAGGACTTTCATCTTGCTGGTCTCAACGTATGCTCGTGGGCCCCACAGAAATTCATAGCATGAATCATCATGGTGACGTTCCCTACGGTACACTAGATACCCTAATTTTACCAGATCTTTGGTGATGAGCTTTCGTGGCTCACCAAAGATTACATGTTCTACACCATCATACATGTCTAAAGCACTCAAGAAATCCCAGATCACTTCCTCAGGGGCAGAGTTGCCATTTAAGAAGATCAACGCGAGCAGAGGCATCACGAGCCCATTCACAGGAAAGCTCAACTCACTGAATGAACTCACATCATTGGGGCCATCTACCTTTGTGACAAGGGCGTAGGAGCTACCACCAGGCTTGAGTTGCACAAGCTCAAGGCCAAACAGCAATTCGATCCGATCAGTAGCCATTTTGAGGATCTCAGGGTATTCTGGTCGGAACCTTTTGTGGATAATCTTTACCATTTCACCCCTCTGAATGGGCTCATTTGTTTTGTACTTATACAGCATGTAATGCATCAACTTTCCCGCCTTCTTCATATGCAGATCTTTCACTAAGCTTTCAATAGAGGGTACGGCCTTAGCGGAAGTCACCCTTCCATGCTTCCTGCCCTTAGCACCTTTCCCAGACCTTTTCTGGGAAGGCACACCCGCCTCAATGGCAAGGGATGCAGTTGCCTCTAACTTCTGAGCAAGGAGAACCACAGAGGAGCTGGAGGCAGCTTCCTCAGAATTCTGGGGCACATGGACCACAGAGGAGCTGGGAGCAGCTTCCCCAGACTTTTGGGGAAGGAGGCCCACAGAGGAGCTAGAGGCAGCTTCCCCAGAGAGATCAGGGAAGGATGGGCCCTCCCCTCCATGTGCCCCTGCAGCCTGAGCATTCTCGGCAGGCTGGCCCCCACTTCGGGCCTGGTGACGTTTCTCTTGAGCTCGGAGCTTACTCTTGTGTCCCCGGGGCATGATGACTGAGATCAGGGACCACAGATAGCACTGTCAGCTAGAGAGCAGGTGTTGCTGGCACCTGCAGGAGGGAAAAATGACATTCTATGAATACTTTGAGAAAAAAGATCCCACCGTGCCACTGGTCAGCACCTCTCCACTGCTCCAGCTAAACTTTAGTGTTTTCTCTTTCTGGCCCCAGGACCCAATGCAGGAGCTATGATGTATCTTACAACTATACCCCTCTCTAGGGCTACTGTGGACACAGAATGTCTGACCAATTCTTCTCAGTAAGTGTGCAAGTATATTGTCTGTTTTACATGCCATCATCATAGGTACCTTGATAGGACCTGTCACAAATTTGTTGCACTACTCTGATTTAACCTCAATGCACCGTGATATAAATAAATGAAAAATGAAGCAATTTGTCTTTCTAGGGTTCCTGTGCCAAAGCAGTACTGCTGTTTCTGTCACACTTCCCATCCTGTGCCCCTTGGTCCTCAACCGTCACACAGATGGCACTCTACTTCTGCAGACTGAATACAAAGAAATGACAAGCAGTCTCCACTGATAACACTGCTTGCTTTTCCAAGGAGGTGAGCCCAGCCTCAGCCACATTATTTGTGCTTCATTTAGCTCTGTGGCACATATTTGTGGTTCTCTCTAATGACTGTATGCCCTTTGCATCAATTTAAGGGTCTTGCTACCTCCGAGTCCCAAGATCAAGCAAAGTTTGGGGCACATCTAATTTCTCCCCTTATCCATTAAGCTCTATTCTTCTGGGCATGTTGATTCCTCACTTAGACAGGGTCCGAGCTCCACCACCAACCTATATGAAAATGCCACACTGATACCAAGGCCTTTCTCCTGCCCTCCCACGGTACATGGTAAAGAGAGAATCTGCAGCAGAAGGAAGCGGCCCTTGTGTATGGGGTGAAACATACTAGGAAAGCTAAATTTGGACCACACTTTTGCTTCACCCAGCGTCATGTACAATCTATGTACTTTCTGACCTCCAGTATTTACTTTGTTTTCTAAAAGGAAAAGAGTTGAGCTGACAAATGTTTGAGACTGACTTTTTCTCCACAGCTAACATCACATAAGCATATGATCTTGCTTTCACCACTATGCTGTTCATTTCCTTTTGGAAACACCACATCGGTTTTAGGAAATTTATATATTTGGCAGTGCCTTTCAATTCAATAATTTGACCACATTACTTTTTAATTGCCTCCACTGTGTTTGCAATGAGAAGAAATGCAAACAATACCAGTTACTTCTACACCTGTGTTACATCTGGAGAATCAGAGAAAACACAGACAAAGGGAACAACATCTGCCCTAGGCTGGGAGCAATGCAACAGTGTAAAGTTTCCACAAACTCTGACCCAGGTTTGAGGTCCAGACTTGTGAGATCCCCACCAGCTGTGTGAGCAGCACAGCCACCACTCACAGCTATGACACAGCCTATGGCTCCACATGAACGAGATGGGCCTGGTAATCCTGCTTTGTACGCCTGATGGAAGCTGTGTAGTGAGTGGGCAGCCCTGAGCACAGATACGGTCATCAGGGAATCCACCCTGAATCACGTGGCTGCACGTTCTGACCAACAATTTCACCTCCCTTAGACCTCCTAATAAGACACAGGAGCTGCATTTGTCAGTCTTTCTCTAAGTGCTCCAGTACAGACATCGAAGGCAAGGCATGCAATTAATCTCTTCCAGGGGAGGGACCATGGGAGCCACAGTTTCACTTGTTGTGATCACAAGCAGTATATCTGGCTCCCCTCTTCATAATCTGTGCTTATCTCGTCTTAATCATGTGCTGTTAATCTGTGACTGTCAAAAACTTGAAGATGGATTTTGGTGCTGCATACTTCTCCAGAGTCTCAGAAGAATAAAACTTACAGGCTGCAAATCACAGCATTATATGCTGTGCTGGTCTACACACTGTGACAGCAGAGTGTTCCGAATGAAACCCTTGTGTAGTCTCTAATTACTCCCTTTTTTTCCTTTCTGACCACTGCCCTAAGGATGTCTTCCCATCCCTATGACCTTTGAACCCAAACTGATGACCAACTCATCTTATCCTTCATACCTGGGTTCTGTATTGCCTGGGAATAGGGAGAATTCCACATGTAAATCACTGATGTGGGCAGTACAGCCTATGTTGTTCAGTGACTGCAATCTGACATAGCCCACAGGGCTTGACCGAAGACATATGTTCCATTTCCACATCCTCAATACCCTTATATCTTGAAAAATGTGCTCCAGTTCCCCCATGTGTGGACAACTGCTCATACTGACTGGATCAAGGGTGTTAGACAGAACCTGTTTACTTCTTGGACTCCTGGCATGATTTTGAATCTTCTTTGGCCTGAACCTTAAGGGGTCCACTTTGAAGCATCCTCACTGCCCTGATATGATCTGGAAAGGAACGAATCTAAGTGGGCCACAGCCAGGTCCTCAGACATTGTGATTTTTTACTTTGATTCTTAGCCACTGGAAACAGGGCTCTCTTCCCTCCCCACAGGAGGATGCTGTTGTGAGGGCTCACAGATTCCTAAGAAGTCTGAGG
>PVKA01042025.1:0-17684 GCA_004027165.1 Ctenomys sociabilis
ATGAAGAAATAAGGGCCTGGAAAGATGGCTCAGTGGAATAAATGCTTCCCTGGTAAGTGCAAGAGTTCAATCTCCCATTCAGCAAAAAAAGAAAGAAAGAGAAAGAGAGAGAGAGAGAGAGAGAGAGAGAGAGAGAGAGAAAGAAAGAAAGAAAGAAAGAAAGAAAGAAAGAAAGAAAGAAAGAAAGAAAGAAAGAAAGAAAGAAAGAAAATAGCTGCAGATGTAGTTCAGTGCTCCCTGGCCCAATCTTCAATATTGAAGAAAGAAAGGAAAGAAGAAAAAAAGAGACCAGCTATGCATTATAAACAAATTTATATGCTTGGGCATGACTACACTATCACCGAACTGTAGTCAGGGCCTTGTAACTAAATATAGACTCACTGGGCCTGAAACGACTGGTGGTGCAGACTAAATTGGGCATTAAATCAGTGACTCACATACCAACTACACAAATGCTATTACCACCAGCATTTTTCAAAACTGGCACACGATACCTGTAAAGGCCCCAAATAAAGCAAAGTATTGACATAATCTCTTCTCAGTGTACTCAGTAAGCACCTTCCTGGTGAATTCCTGGTAAATCCACAGTGGTAGGGTCTGGTTTGTACAGCAGGCCCCCTGCCCAGTGCCCAGTGAACACTGAGATGGTTCTCCCTGCCAAGACTGTTTGGCCTCCTGGCCCTGCTCATTGAATCCAGGAGTGTGACCAAGCACTGTGACAGCCAAGTTCCGCCTCCACCTCCAGCCCCACCTGTAGAAGTGACTGTCACTTACCCTGAGGGATAGCATTGTTCCCATCAAGAAGCCCTGGGCTGGATGGAGCAAAGGCCAGAAGGGAGAGAAGAAAAAACAGTACAGCCAGGCAAAGGGCACCGTGGGATGATTGTCATGCTAGGGAAGCAAAGGAAGCCACACACATACACTGTTTTGGCCACTACACATTTTAGGCTCCTGTTGAACCATGTCATGTGCTTCCCTTTATTTAACAATACTTCTCAATGTCCCCAAAAGATTGTAGCTCTCCCTAAAATTGGCCATGTGTCCTACCAACTCATTCTCAAAGTGCATCTGAAGAAGTTTCCAAATCCTACTTTATGGATGAGGACACCAAGAAATGAAAATATTTCCCTATTTACTTATAGTCATACTAGTCTAGAAGAGTGCTCAATAGGTTCAGGTACTAGGACTAGCAAACATTAACTCATACAAGCTTCATAATGGCCCTATGAGGACACTGTCATTTCAGAGTTACAAGATGAAGAAAGAAAAGTCCAGAGAAATTAAGAAACTTGCCCAAGGTCACACAGCTAGTAAGTGACTAAGTCAAGATTTGAAAACAGGAGCAAGGCATGCACCTGTTCTTAGGTTTCCAAAGGCTACTTCTTTGGAAGATTGGTTCAGATGGTGGTTCACAGTACTCTTCTTGTCCATCTTTCTACTTCCATATGAATCCTTCAAGTCACCCCTAGTGATGCCACATGCATTTCTGGGTTATTGGGAAGCAACCTCCAGACATCAGATCACTTCCACCATGAAAACAAGTGTGTGGAGGCCGGGCTTGTGGCTTAGTTGTGGAATGCTTGCTCTGCGTGTTTGAAGCCCTGGAATCCATCCCCAGGATTTCAAGAAAAAAAGGAAAGAAAAATCTTCAATATATGTGTGAGTTGAGGCTCACTAAAGAAACAACAATGTAACAAGACACTGTTTGAAAAACCAAACCAAAAGAAAACAAAGCCCACAACAACAGGAAGAGTCCCAAGACTTGTACAGTGGTAGGAGACCATCTGCAGGCTGCCAGAGCCAGTCTTCTCAGAAAACTGAGAAGTCTGTGTTGGAAGTCTGAAGGAACTGGACAATCAATGTCAAAAGGCAATGGTAAAGACCGGAGCTCCCCTGAAGAAAAAACGGGGAAGGAACTTCCTTCTCTTTCCCCTTTCATTCTTTCCTTTTTTCTTTTTTTAATGTATTTAGTACAGGGTCTGCAGGTTCTCACTGCACAGTTCAGAGTCGTAGTGACCCTCCTGTTTAGCCTCCCAAGCACTGAGATTACAATGTATGCCACCACACTCTCTCCCCTCTCATTCTGTCCAGGTTCCAAGCCGAGTGATTCGCGCCACCCATACCCAGGTGGGTCTTCCCTCCTCAGTTTGTGGCCTACACGTCAATCATCCTCAGACTCACCAGAGCTGTACTAACCTGCTCTGTGGTTTTTATTCACGTCAAATTGACACATCACAAGTAACAATCAAAGTATGTAAAAAAAAAAAAAAAAACCTTTAAAATATACTTCAATATCTTTGCACAGCTAAGAAGTACTTTAACTATCAAATACCCAGTTAATGTTTGAATTGCTAAACTATCTGATTGATGTTTTCTTTTACAATGGTTTTGTTTGAGAAAGATCTAACCAAGCACTTGGCTTATAAGTCTATTTTAACATAGGACAGTCCCTTTTCCTCTTTCTTTAACCTTGTACTTCATTAAAGACACTAGGCCATCTGTGATGTAATGTTTCTTCCATTTTCTGTGGTAAAGATTACCTCCTTGTAAGCTGGTAATAAACTTACAGGCTTAAACAAATTCCTGTTTGTCTCCTACCAGATCAGAAAGCAGAAGCTGCTCCATAAGTCCCATGTCTTCAATATGACCCCACCAGTCCCTCAACAGTTGAATCTATGATCTCCTTAGGGGTTTTAAAGTAAGAGTATGAACCTTCTGTGATTCCATTTTTATTTATTCGTGGAAACTGTGAATGATAAAGAATGGTTTCTGCAAGTCAGATATTGTTTACCTTGAAATTCAGTCTGTACAGTAAAGATGGGGGAAATCCTCAGTTCTTTTATCAGTGTGACAATAACTGGGATTTTATACTAATATTTCCAATTCAAATTCAAGACAAGGCTTTGGAGTTTATATCTGTTTTCCTGTTTCCTAATGACATTGACATTAATTACATATTCATTTTGTGTGTGCATGTATACATGTAATCTCATATAGTAATAGCACTGATAAGATTGGGGTGGTCCCAGGTTCAATCCTCAGCACCAAAATGAATAATAATAGTCATATTAAGGACACAAGATTTTTTTTGGCAGTCTAATTTATCCTGAAGATATGACATACTGAGGAGGCACAGCCATATCCCTACGGTGTTAAGCATCTTGAGCTCATTCAGGGGAGTTAACATGATATATGATTAAATTGCTTTGTTGCATTTCATTTCCTTAAATTTTATTGTGTGTTGTGTATGCAAAGCATTTATATGGTTTTGATACAGAGGAATGGAACTCCCAACCTGAAAGATACCAGGAACGAGTACGTATTTTCTAAAACTGAAGAATGAATTTTAGGAACAATGGAGGTTGAAAGCAGCATTTATTTATTTGAGGAAAGAAAGCTGTCTCTGAGAGACAGAAGGGGACCCAAGTGGGTTGCCCAAAAATCTGCCTTTTCTAGGGATCTTTATAGAGCAAAAAAGCAAAACCATGAGGTGAGGTGGGTCTAAGGCAGAAATCATAGGAACTCATTAGGTGAGCAGGAGGTGGGACAAAACTATGTTCCACCAATAAGACTACAAGCACAATTGCTCAGGCAAAATTGGTCAAATCCAGGACTAAATGGGGAAGTGAGTCTCTTCTCCCTAGGGGCTGGATTAGTGACTCTGCCTGTCTTCCTCAAAGTAATAGAAACCTATTTAGAATTCTAAATAGAAACCTATTTAGAATGTCAATCCCAGATGTTTATCCTCAGGGAGGTATGCATCTGCCTGATATCACTTTTGTCTTGAGGTCTGGCCCCCAGTGGGAGTCTCTGTCTCTCTCACAGTTGCGAGGCATCTTGTCCTCCATACTGGCTCTTCTGTGGGCCCAGCCCTGTCTGATTACCTATAATATTTCTATCTAACTCGGCTGCCTGCAACAATTCTAAAGGTTTTTTTTTTTATATAAAAAAGGCCCTAGTTGCCTAGCACAAATATCTGCAAACTCTTATATGTATATGACTGTTCTGTTAATTCATCCTGGGGTTGCCACCAAGAAAACCAAAGAAATGTTCTGTAGCATGATTTGCCCTAAAGCTCAGCCTTGATTGAGTACTTTTAGAGTGATTTGCAAAAGAAAGGTCATAAGGCAGATTTCTGGATCTCAAATCTAAGTGCCCCGGAACAGCCAGCAAATCTCAGCCTAAACTGGTGAGTACTGGGGGGATGGTGAGAAGTGTAGAGAAGGCAGAGCCCCTTATCTCCAATTCCTCCAAGCCCTTGTAAAGATTTTTTTTTCCCCTCGGGTTCCTGTTTTATACAATTCTTTCTTCATTTCCCTGGTTTCCCCTCTAGATGTTAATAGTCCTTGGTGAATGTAGTAGTACGTACAACATCCGGGTAGTCCATAGGTAATGACTGTCCACCACAACTATACTGCCACCACCTGATACAACATCCTGAGGAAGTTTCTGCCTCTGGCCATGAAACTTTGCAAAACAAGATGGCAAAGGAAATAGCCTAGCCATTATAAAATGCATTCACTTGTTTCTTCACTAAGAAGCAGCTATGTTAAATTTTATAATAAATGATTATCTTTTGGGGAGATATTTTGAGCTTATGCATATATCTTCTTTCTCATAATATTTAACCCACTCATTTTACCCTCTATGGATAATCTTTGCATGCAACAGTGACTGTGGGGAGGGTGAATCTGAATCATTTGCATGAAAATCAGGGAAGTTTGAAACCATAACGCAAAGTGAAATAAATTTGAGCCAGGTTAAATACTGATGGCTTCTCTTATATAAGAAATATAAAGTATAATTTAAAAAGCAAAATAAAAGACAAAATAGGAGACATGGAGGTAGACTTTGTGCAGATTGGGGAGGAGATTTAGGAATGAGGACATTCCCAATGAAAGACAAGGGAGAGGAAGGGGGAGTAAAAAAGGGTCAAGTTTCCATATGTAGATGTATCAACTACCTGGGATCAATTATGTATTGTAAACATAGAGTAATGTAAAAAAAAATCAGTCTTGCCAAATGATGTTCTATTCTCTCTCTCTCTCTCTCTCTCTCTCTCACTTTCTAACTGGGTCTTGCTATGTAGTCAAGACTAGCCTGAAACTTGCTATATAGACCAAGCTGACCTTGAACTCAGGTACTTCCTGCCTCAGCCTCCTGAGCGCTAAGATTATAGGCATGAACCGCCACACAGGGCTCTAAAATGGTTAATTTTTTCTATTGCCAGCATTCCCTTTACATTAATTAGTTAAAATTCAGAAAAGTTGTGTTTTTTTTTTTTTTTTTTTTTTCAGTACTGGGGATTGAACCTTGTGCTTGCCTGGCAAGCACTTATTCTATTGAGCTACCTCTCCAGCCCTAGAAAAGTTGTTTCTCTCCCATTTATTTATTCAGTTGTGTATTTGCAAAGGAATTGGGGTCATTTATTTTAATCTATGGGTTATAATCCATTCCTACCAGCATTTATTTTATCCTTCACATAAGACAGCATTGGAGAATAGAGGAAGAGATAGAGAACTCTGAAGGAAATAGGAATGGAAGATCTCAGAAGCAGACACTGCCCCTTGGGCTGAGATACAATCCCCAAAGAAAGGGTCCTATAGGACTAAGAAATGGGCCCTGCTGAAGAGGGCATGGTTCCTGGCATGACAGAGTAATTTTACCAAGACGTCGTTTTCACCACTCTAGGGGAAAGGGACAGATCAGCAGAAGTATATGACAGCCACTATGAGAGAAGTTTGCACTCTCTCCATTGACCATAACAGTCATATATTTAAATATTAGTGCATCTTCTATCCTGGGCTCCTGAGTGACATCATGGAGAGTCCCTGGCCATTCTATATTAGACACATAACCAGAGTGTGAAATCAACTTGTGTTGCATTAACCCACTGGTAATTAGAGGTTAATTTGTTACTGTATCACAACTCTTCATCCACCCTCACTATTGTCTTAAATCTTTGTAGCGTCTGGGGAAGGGTGTTACACAGAAGATGAAATACAGTATTGTTTTTTCCAAGTGCTGTACAAGCACTGAACAATTCATCTTTCACCTGTTGTCTACAACCACAGTAAGCAAAAGCTAACAAAAACTCGAAGAACAAATAAACACTTGTTCCTTTATATGGTAAACTTTCAATATTTTGTTGGAGAATTGATTGTTTTGATCTTCACTCAAGTAGGCACGGCAGCATTTTGCAACAGGTCAATGATCTTTTAAAGGCAAGTTCAGCAGCATAAGCATGTATAGAAAGCAGATGTGCGTCTTCTGGCCCGGATCACGTTGCTAATCTTCACCATTTCGTGTAGTTAGCCAAGGCTATAAAGTGGGAATAGAATTGCAGCTGGCCTGGAAAGCTCTCTAGCCAGCCCGCTTTGCAGAGGGCCAGGAGGCCTCTGCTCGCGGGCGCCACTCTCCCAGAACAGCACCTCAAGTTCCCGCCTCCTCACCAGCCAGCGCCTGATCGCTTAGGGAGCGCGCAACCCCGCCCTCGCTGGTACTTACACTCAATGGGGGCCTCAGGCATCCAAGTGGGCGGGGAAAACCTCAGACGCAGTTTTGATTGGCCCGCTGACCTCAGCACTGCCTGACGTTTTTCCGACTTCGTCAGGTCGTGCAGTAATTAAGGCGTGGTGTTGGCTCCGGGCGCCTGAAGGAGACTCGGGGACGGCCTAGCTGTTCTTGAGTCGTTTGGTGTCACCGCCTCAATCAAGCTACAACCTGCGCTCCATGAGGAAGATGCTTGCCGCCGTCTCCCGTGTGCTGTCCGGTGCTGCTCAGAAGCCGGTGAGTGAGGCGGCCGGGGTAGGCAGACCAGGCAGGGTGAGGTACAGCAGCTAAGGCAGAGCGGGAGGAGGGCGGGATGGGTTGGGGCGCGCGTCCGCTGGAGTAGGAAAGGGAAGGAGGCAGAGGGGAGCTGCGACCTTTGTTTTCCATGGGCGCCGTCCAGATCGACTCCTGGCCCGGGAAGCGCGGCGGGAGCGGGCGCCCTGCCCTTGTCGGAAGACGGCGATGCCTGCCAGCTCTGTGTGGAGTTAGCTTCCCTTCTGTCGAAGCCCCAGCCTCGCACTCGGGCAAGCACAAGCGCCCCATAACTGCCCTTTTCTAAAAGCGTCCTTGTGCCCAATCCGCTCCTCTCTGAAGTGGAGAAAAATCAGAGGCCAGTACTTAAATGCCCACCAGGTTAGGATACATTATCGCCAGCATTCAATGTGTGGCACGTGTCAACCTTTCTGAACCACATCTGGCACTTAGTTGCCATTTGTTGTAAATAGCATTAATTTAATATTTTATGGAGTGCCCAGCTGGGCAGACTTTTGCTGAGCATCTGTGCCGGGCTCTGAGGAGAGTTCAGATAGGGTCAGGCTCGTGAAAAACGTCCCTCCCTCTCTTTCAACATCTGAGCTTTTCTTGGCAGTCAGTTCAAGAGCAATCAAGCAGAATCCAGAAGAAACTATCCTCACTCAGAGGACTAAAGTAAAAGCGGCTGTAGAAAACAGCGTGAAGGGTGAGGGTTAGAGGTTAACGCTATTTATGGCCCTTGCTTGCTTTATTTATTTATCTTTTTGAGACAGGTCTCGCAGTGTAGTTCAGGCTGGCTTTGAGCTCACTTTTGTGGCTCAGGCTGGTCTCGAACTTGCAGTGATCCTCCTGCCTCAGCGTTCCAAGTGCTGGGATTACAGGTGTGCACCACCATGCCCGGTGGCCCTTACTTTTAGACATCTGTCCTACCTCAGCGTCTAACATTTTGACTTCTTGGCACATGAAGATAGCGTTGCTTTCCAAAACTGCCGCCCGACTTTGACTTCTAATTCTGGTTCTATTAAATTTCCCAGGACTTGCTCCAACTCTGCTTAGTGTGGGGCAGAAATTGTCAGTTTGTATGAAAGGTACCACTATACGAATCTCATTAATTAACAACAAAATGCAATTTGGCTTATCAGATACTGTATCATCTTTAGAATTCTAACTGGAAGCTACTTTATTATTTATTTATGCATGACATACTCAACATTAAGTGAGTGTGTGTGTGTGTGTGTGTGTGTAACTCAGGTTCAAATCCAGGGGCACCTGACCACTGAACTACATTTCTCAGGCTTTTTTTTTTTTATTTTGAGACAAGGTTTTGCTAAATTGTTCAGGCTAGCCTTGCACTTGTGATTTTCAGCTTCGGTCTCTTGAGTAGCTAGGATTATGTGTGCCACTGGATGGGGCTGCTAGCTGTTAATATGTTTAGCGCACCCCCCACTTTGGCAGAATCACTATGTTTTTGTTGGCTTTATCAGATAATAGTCCTCCCTTATCCAAGGTTCTGCTTTCCTTGGTTTCAGTTGCCTGTGGTCTGCCATGATCTGAAAATACTAATGGAAAGTTCCAGAAGTAAACAATTTATGAACTTTGTGTGCCATTCTGAGTAGTGTGTTGAAATCTCAGTGTCCACTTTAGAGAGTGAACTATCCCTTTGTCCAGCTTTGCATGGTGTATATGCTCCTTTCCTGTTAGTCACTGAGGTGCTCTCATGGTTATCATGTCAATCATCTTGATCTTGCATAGCTTTTTTATCAGGTTCAGTACTACTGGTGGTTTTAGACCTTCATTGAGAGTCTTGAAACATTTTCCTCACTAATAAGGTGAAGATATAAATAGATACTACCTTTCTGCCTACTGGTTTGTAAGTTCAGGAGTGCACTTAGTAGGTAACTCTTCACTATGATCAATTCTTGTGCTAGAAGTTAGTAACCATTTTTATGAGCATAAATCAAACAGGATTTTATGAAGTCTGAAGAATATCCTTCAAGTCTCTATGAAAAGATGCACAGGTTTACCTGTCAGCATATGAACATACAGGGAAAAGTAGATACAGTAGTTTAGCAATGCTAATTTTAAGTTTTTGTGGTCTAGCCTGAATCTTAGTCATCACATAGAATAATTTTATTGTGACCAGGTCTGTTCACTTGTAAGAGTGTAAAGAAATTAGTACTGCCAATAGTGATAATTACCCAAGGAAGGAACCCTTTTAGACAACATTTTTTCCTTCTGAGGCTTGATGCGGAGCCTACCCAAGCTTCAAGGTGTTCATATTATAAAACTGCTGGTTCAAGTCCATTATTTTCAAGTCAGAGTGCTACATATCTCTGCTTCCATCTTGCCTGTTTCTCACTAGTGTATTTATTTCTTACTTTGATGTAAAGTTTAAGGTATTTTTAACAAGTCTATGTCATAGAAAAATGAAGTTTGCTTGGAGTAGAAATTGATAACTATTTGAAGTACAACTTTGGAAATGAACTTCTGCATTGCTCAAATAAACAGTATCATGTCATGACTAAGAATAGCATAAAGTCCACAGAATATTTATTTTCTTCAACTTGGCCATTGATCTCATTATAATATCACTAATTTCTTTTAAATAAAATGACTAAATGTGTAGGTTGGGCTTTTGACATCTTTTTCTTTGGCTTCCAATAGGTTATTATCAGGTTTAATTGGTCAAATGTAGTTTTATTTGAGAAGGCAAAGATACCAGGATAATGAACAGAATAGAAGTCTATGAATATTTTGGGGCTTAGTAGTTTCTTTGGGGGGGGCTTATTAGTTTAATGACTACCTCTTCCTAACAGATTAATGATAATAATGACTTTTTAAAATAACTGACTATAAAGTAATGATTTGTTTTTATCTTTTTAGTCAAGCAGAGTACTAGTGGCATCCCGTAATTTTGCAAATGATGCTACATTTGAAATTAAGGTAAGAGACGTTTTATTTTCTATTGCCATAGGTATATTTTGGTACAGTGAAATGTTAATATCTGGGCTGGGCTTATTTTGTTATTTTCCAAATGTGCCACAATCAAAAGCTTAAAGAAGTTTAGCAAAAAATAAGTATTTATTTTTAGTATTTGCTGGTGTTTTTTTTTTTTTTTATTTGAGGAGGGTGGTGCTTAAAAATAATGGGAAGGGCCAGCCAGATAGCTCAGTGGATTGAAACCCCTGCTTAGACAGACACAGAGACCAGGGAATTGGCATGTGTCCCAGGTGTGCCCCTGCTGTGCCAGTCCCGCCCTCAGGGCGCGCTGAGACAGCTACTGAGACTGGGCCTGGTGGCACATACCTGTAATCCCTGCTTTTGGGAGGCTAAAAACAGGAGGATCACTACAAGTCCAATCTGTGTAGTGAGACACTGTAGACCCTGTACTAAATACATAAAATAATAATAATAATGGAAACTTACTCTAAAGTATAGGTTGTGATTCAGTGAAACACTTGAATTGGAAGATTCTTAAGTGTCTCTTTGAAAATTCATATTTCAGTTTATGACTTGATTTCTAGGTGTTTTCAGTGAAAATGAGATCTTAGATCACCCCATCCCTTTGGACAGTGAGTTTTATCGATTTCCAGAATCAGGAGCAATATGATATTGCTGATGTGCTCCTTCACCGTTTTTCCCCTTGGATATCATTTGTGAGGGAGGTGTTGGATTACAGAGTTAGCAGTGTTTGCCATGCAGCAACTAGAAGATGACCACCTTTACTTCATTTCAGAAATGTGATCTTCATCGGCTGGAAGAGGGCCCACCTGTTACCACAGTGCTCACCAGGGAGGAGGGGCTCAAATACTATAGGATGATGCAGACTGTGCGCCGGATGGAGCTAAAGGCAGACCAGCTGTATAAGCAGAAAATTATTCGTGGTTTCTGCCACTTGTGTGATGGTCAGGTGAGTGGAAGCATTGTAATTCATTGTGTTATTTAGATGTTTAAAGATAGTTTCTGTTCAACGGTTTTTACTTTTCAGATTTGAGGCTGGTATTTTATAATAAACATTAGAATGACAAAACCCACTATGAAGTTTAGGCTGAAGCATTCATTCACACATAACATCATGTACCTGCTCTTAGATCGAATTATATTACTTAAAAATTTTCTGTACCCTCTTTGGAGAAAGGGTTGTTTTTTTGGTCTGTCATTGTATGGGTTTAGGCCAAGAAATGTGTACAAGGTGTAATGAGTGAGTGGAGAAAACCAAGAATGCAAAATATGGAGAATGGTTACACAATAATAAATGAAGAGGCAATGATTTGGTCCTAGCTAGTTCACACTAGATGAAAATAATGACCTAAAGCTTTATATTGGTTGCTTTGTCCAGGAAGAGACATAAGACTTTTCATCTGGCATTCCCTCAGTGTTTTGACATTGACATCTGACTCAGAATCTTTTATTTCTTTTTCCTCTTTTGGTGGTGGCACTAGGGGTCAAACTCAGGGGCACTTTACCACTGAGGTACATCCTCAGCTATTTTATTTTGAGGCAGTGTTTCATTAAGTTGTATAGGTGGGTCCCAAACTCAGTCCTTCTGACTTAGTGCCCCACTGAGCCCAGTTCTTTGGTTTATTCTATTTTTAAAATCACTATAAAGGCCAGAGAAAACACATCTCAGGTTACTAGTTTATGGCTTCTGGTTTGAGCCTTGCTCTCTACTCTGCTTTTGATGAAAAAAGTAACTACTTTCTGTGGTTATTTTGACTACTTCTCCTCACCTACATTTCATAACATAATACTTCATAGCATGTGGTCTAACAGAAACCTTTCTATCCAGAAATATGTATTATGTTAACTCGTGGTTTCTTCCCCTTTTACTGCAGGAAGCCTGCTGTGTGGGACTTGAGGCTGGCATAAATCCTACGGACCATCTGATCACAGCTTATCGGGCTCATGGCTTTACCTTCACTCGGGGCCTTTCAGTCCGGGAGATTCTAGCAGAGCTAACAGGTTTGCTATAGATTTACAAAAAGAGGGGAGTGAGTTGATCTGGTACCTCTATTATGCTCTATAGTAAATTGAGCAATTGTGAAGTCATGTGGCCTCTCAGGTAAAAATTTCAAAAGGTTAGTACTATCCACTCTGAGAATACAGTTTGATCTGTTCCTGCATGCCAATAGAAAACCAGCAGCCATAAAGTTGAAGCACTCTACAGAAGACAGTGTGGACTATAGGAATCGTTAGTATTTTTTGTCTTCTTGATTCTTAAGCTATTTAGGATACTAGTATAAGAGAAGTGACAAGATGTGTGCAACTGGCTAAAGAAGTCTACATACCACACTGAACATCTGAAAGCAATGCTAAAGAAGTTTTTAACATACCACACTGAACATCGGATGAGAGAGCAGGAGCAGATGGAGTGGTGAAAGGCATGGGATTAATCTGAATTTTTCTTTGAAGAACAGGGAGATGAGGAATCTGGGTTTTTATGGAGGGACAGATGCTTAAATGATTGAATTGACCCTGCATGAGGACATGGGATATGGTTTTGTTTTGTACATTTGGTTTTTCTTACATGTGTGATATACTGCCATTTATAGGTCGAAGAGGAGGTTGTGCTAAAGGGAAAGGAGGATCTATGCACATGTATGCCAAGAACTTCTACGGGGGCAATGGCATTGTTGGAGCTCAGGTAGCTGAGTATGAGGATCCTATGCTTCCATAGATTTGATCCTGGATCAATCTTTACAAGAAAAGTTTGTACTAATATTGTTTAGACAAGATATCATGTCTGCATCTTGTCCTCTGAATTACTACAAAAACAATATGCAATGTATTAATTATAGTAACTGACCTACTAACATGTTTTGAAACTTTCATTGCTATTTTATCTTTTTCTCATTAAAATAAATAAAAATTAAAAGCAAAGACCTATTGCTTCTTACCCTATCATGAGCAATTAATTGACTTGGATAGTGGCCTAAAATTTATTTTTTCAGGTATGTCTATTTAATAAGTAAGCAAAAACCTCTAGCAGTGGAACTATCCTTTCAGCTTTTGTATTTTGGGTGTGTTAATTGCTTCTTCACATCAACTTTGTCCTCCATCTGCATGCTCCTAGGCATTGCTAACACTGGGGCCAAACTTGAAGTAGGAGATCAGAATCTCAGGGGCAAATCAACAATATACGATTATTTCTAATTTTAAATCTAGGTTGTCTTTTTTGACTGTAGGATTTGTAGTTGACTCTTTGGGTATGGAACTGTCATGGTCAGCGTCAAAGCACTATTTATGTTACTTTACTGGTTGGTTGAAAATGTTGGGGTGAGTGAGCAAGGACAGGATAGGAAGAGTTTGTGGCAACATTGTAATTTCTGTTGCAGATCCTATCTAGGAGTTAAAATTCAGAGTATTGCTCCTCTGATGGATTTCTATTGTGTGTTTCTCCATTATTAATGTTAGGTGCCCCTGGGAGCTGGGATTGCTCTGGCCTGCAAGTACAATGGAAAAGATGAGGTCTGTCTGACATTATATGGTGATGGTGCTGCTAATCAGGTAAGTCTGTATCTCTTCACTTTCCAGTGCTTGAAAGTTCACAGTTAAGTTCATAAAGAAATATAAATTTAACTGTTTATTAGTTGAAATGGTATTTCACATACCAAGATGATACTTGGTTTTAAGGCTATAATGGCGATTTACCTCTTGACATGTTTCATCAGAGCCTTATGGGGCACATTCCTGTGAGGGAGATCTTTTTTGATCTAATTAGTGTTTCACAATTGGTGAACAAGCTTTTTTCCTTTTAAATTTCTAGCCCATTACAATTTAATATCATAACATACAGGCTTATTCTCTTGGATGTCAAATTTATATTTTGGTACCTGAGCCTCACCCTTCATTGCATTGCTCAGTTTATGCAGTCACCAGTCCATGGAGGGTACTCAGTTGAGTCCTCAGTTCTATATGTCATTCTCAGATGCTGGTTCACTCTGATAATCTAGAAGATCTGGTAGATTATAATCATAAAACACATTTGTACGTGCTGATCTTTTATCAACTGTACTGTGTCCTACTATTGGGTCCCTAAAGAAACAAGTTGTGGTATTCATCACTTCCCGTAGTTGCAACAAATTTAGACAACAATTGTCAAGAATAATAAGGATGAGTTCCAGAAAAATAAGCAAAATGAAACCAGTTGAACTTTCTGTCCATACTTTCAGGGTCAGATATTTGAAGCTTACAATATGGCAGCATTGTGGAAATTACCTTGTATTTTCATCTGTGAGAATAACCGCTATGGAATGGGAACGTCTGTTGAGCGAGCTGCAGCCAGCACTGATTACTATAAGAGAGGCGATTTTATTCCTGGGCTGAGGGTAAGGACACCTGTTGTAGATCCAGAGCCATAACTTCTCAGCTGGATGACCTTGTGCACACTATTCACAGTTTTAGAAGAATTGAAGTGTTCAATTTTCTTACACATGAATGGGTTATGTCAAAGAATGGGAAAGTTTGGGGTGTGGTTCAGTGGTAGAACTCGTGGGTAGCATGCATGAAGTCCTATGTTCCACCCCCAAACTGCCCTTTCCCCCAAAAATGTAAAATGGGTTTATAGTGATTTATGTTTTTCTCCTTTCACCTTTATTAACAGGTAGATGGAATGGATATCCTGTGTGTCCGGGAAGCAACAAGGTTTGCAGCTTCCTATTGTAGATCTGGGAAGGTAAGTCTGTCCAGAGACTCTCTTAGGCTTCTGGGCTAAACATTTTCAATGACTGTTTAAAGTCTTTTAAGGTTAAAAGAAGGCTTCTTCATATGCCTATTGTAGTTATTCAGGAGCGGCTAATTGGTGTATGTAAGATAGAAGTGGGGGCCAGTCAGGTAAATAAATATGAGTGGTCTTAGTGCATCTCAGAAACATTCCACATTTCCTTCACTTGAAGTTAACTCTTCTAATGCTTCCTAAGCATTCTGTATCTTTTAATCATGGACAATGTATTTTGCTTTTTGATGAGGTTCATTATGTGCCCTCCTCATTAATCATAAGCCACTTGAGTGACCAGATTGGGATCCCCAAAATACCCAACTATGAACTTTGCATTCAATATAATGTTTTATACAAATTAAGCAGCATGGTAAAGTGTATAATCTTAGTCTTGCTCTATCATTCCTTAAGAATCAACCTTAGTTTTAATATATGGAAGTAAGGGAGAAGAGTACCTTCAGCATTGGTAGAATTTGGTAGTTCTCCCTAAATCACTGTTCTACAGCTCAGAAGTCTTGACCATGTGGTTTACCTGACAGTGACAGTGAAAAGTCTTCTGTGTACATTTGGGCAGTCATACAAATCAGACATTGTTACCAGTGACAAGAATGTCAGGAAGGAGGAAACGAAATCCAGAAGGGAGATATAGTGTGCCATGAGACAATGAGACAGATAAACTACAGCAGAACTAAGGCTGGCTACAGTGGGCTGAGCATTCTATATTAGGACCATAAGTCTAAGGAAAGATAGAACAAGATAAGATGGAAGGGGGTGCAGGGGACCAATTGGGTGGGCTGGAGAAATAGAGTGAAGATGTACCAGGTACAAGGTCCTAATAATCTCAATGAAGGTGGATATTATATGCCCAAAAAATGAACTAGTAATATCAACAAGAATGAAAAGGAGCAGAAGGGAACTAGAGGAGGATGTCTGGGAGGGAAGAGGATTTTAAAAAGAAGGTATATTTTATATATGTACGAACTCCCCAAGATGATTGTAAAATGCATGTAGGACCAAAAAAATACAGACTAGAGGAGACAGACCCTGGGGGGAATGGGTATAGTTCCCATTTCTGTTTTTGAAAAGGACATGTAGGGTTTAACCTTGGACAGAAACAGTTTATAGGATGTGCTGTTTAATCCTATAATCTGTATGATCTGGGAACTGGTGGAGGGTCTGGAATCCTTGAGGCCCCAGCGCAAACCACTATTCGAGATGGCTCCACCAAGATAGTGACAGTTGAAGGATTGATACATGTTGGGCAGTGTACTTTTTAGGTGTTTTTTAATATTTATAATTCTGAATTAGGTCTGTTTTGCCAATTTTTCTGATGAGGAAACAAAGGCATAGCAGTTCAAATATATGGCTAGCCTGTATTAAAGCCAGGATTACAGACCCCAAGCATTTAGACTGAGCCCCCTCCCAGTTAACACACCAGTCTCAAAGTACTCCTTTATCCATCCCCTTCCTTCAGAAAACTACCCTGTGCTAGTAGGCTATTGTGGCATAAAAAAGTCACTTGGTGCTGCACAGGTGGCTAGACTCACATTAGGTTTGAGGTATGAGAGATTGGTGTCTGCTGGTTTTATGCACCAGAATGGTCCAAGTGAAGTGGGATTGGTTGTCATCCCCTATGAAACACTGCATGAAATGAACCAAATTACTTAGGTAAATGGAAATCTACCTAACCAGTATCAATGGGCTCTGTAATGTGCTTGATGCAAACTATTGGCAGTTTGCTTTACTAACTTATTAAAAATGAGGTGGGTGAGCTATAATCCTACCTAGTCAGGAGAATGAGGATGGACAATTTAAAGTTCAAGGCCAAGCATGGTGCACTTGGTGAGATCATGCCTTAAAGCAATAGAAAGGGTTGAGGGTGTACTCAGTGGTAGAGCACTTTAAAAGAATGTGTGATGCCCTGTATTCCATTCCCCCCAACACACACGGCTAAAACAGGCAATAAAATAGGTGTTAAAAAATTCCTGACAACTCAGCTGATTTATAGATGACCTGATCAGAATACACTGTATGCTGCAAAGGTCTTCCCTTTGAAGCAGGGACTGTTGACATACTGTGCCATCATCTTACTATCCACTTATGGGTCCTGTTTCAGGGGCCCATCCTGATGGAGCTGCAGACTTATCGTTACCATGGACATAGTATGAGTGATCCTGGAGTCAGGTACAGTCATGGGGTATTTGTATGTATATCACAAAGTGGGTCAGTTTTGAATGGTGTTTATGACATGAAAAGGCAAAACGCTGCATTTGATTTTTGAAACCAGATCATTTCATTCATCAAGTTTTGTTTGTTCCAAATTAGAAAGTACTCTAAAGACCTCTACAGTATGTACTATATGTCTTAGCTGAAAAGTAATGTCTTATTTATTTTTTTGGTACTGGAAATCAAACTCATGACCTTGTGCTTGCCAGGCAGGTGGTGTGCCACTGAGCTATATCCCCAACCAAGAAGTAATTTTTTAAAAAGATTATATAACCAAATTGCAGAGGGGAAAGTGTTACATAAAACAGGGCTTACTGGAAAGTAGCATTTGAAGGTATGTAGTTTATGTAGGCATTACCTGAAGTTTATACATGGCAGACTCTGCCCAAAGAGGATTACAATTTGCAAATGTGACTGGTGGCAAGCAAGGCCCACAGGCTCATGGGAGTATTCAGTAGGTAGATACACGTTAATCAATTCAGTAGGTAGATACATGGGGTTTTTTTTTCCTTTTTCACTTAATTTAGTTAATAAACCAGCCTTTTTAGAATGAATTTCTATGGGAAAATGTAGTTT
Organism: Ctenomys sociabilis; assembly: GCA_004027165.1. NCBI lineage: Eukaryota > Metazoa > Chordata > Mammalia > Rodentia > Ctenomyidae > Ctenomys > Ctenomys sociabilis. The sequence continues at coordinate 17,324 of PVKA01042025.1, forward strand.
CTAAATATAGAATCCTTGCCTTTAGTCATTGTTATTTCAAATGTGATGTAGAAGAAAGATATACAATATTATATAGTCTAAAGGAACTACAGAATAATGTACAGGACTACAAGATAAACCCTGAGAGGACTTCACTGACCACATAGGAAATATAAAGTTCAAGTGTTGGTATATAAGTTTTGATCTACTTAGGTCTTAACCATCCAGCAGAAAAGCATAAATGTATAAAAATGAAGTATACATCGTGAGCCCATAATATTAAGCTGAGCTGTAAATGGATATGGTCGACAATTTCTTTGAATAACTCCCTATGGTTGCAGAATGCTGGACTGTGTTGGATTGTGGTGTCGAGTTCAAGAAC
>PVKA01042026.1:0-17680 GCA_004027165.1 Ctenomys sociabilis
AAAAAGTCCCAAGCCACGCTAGACTAGCTCCATCTTAGCCCTTTGTTTCACCTGTTGCTAAATGTTCTGGGAAAGATACATGCAACTAGGCAACCACAAGGTTGCTCTATAGCCTCAACAACCTCCAGGTGACCCTCAATCAATCTTGACAAAGGAACAATTGCTATTGGCTTCTGTAACCTGCTTGCTCAAGTTTCCCGGTTAACCCCTAATGGCCACAAGATGCTCCCCCCAAGGTTACCCAAGCATTACAAAAATATGTTATTCTGTCAAAAAGTATTCCCTTCTCACTGAGCCAATCAATGTAAAGGTCAACCCCTATTAACCAATGCAATTAGCTTCTGTAACACAGCTTGCCTCAGCCCCCTTCACCCCATCCCGTGAGACCATACCCTGAGCCACAAAGTTCCCTAATATAGATAAAATATTTGTCTCCCCCAGTCAAAATTGTCCCCATACTCCCCTAACAGCCATTTTAACTTCTGTGACGATGCCTGCTTACCCCTGCCAGCCTGCAGTTTTTGGGCATAAAAGCCCTGCTGCCCAGCCCTCGGGGGTCCCTCCTCCTTCTCACATGGAGAGGCTACCCGGTGGGTACCACCTAAAATAAAGTGCTTCTTTCCTTTTGGACTTGCCTCGTTGTCATCTGATTTTTGAGTTACAACATGTGGTTTGTGTTTTTCAGTTCTTCTGGAACAATACCCAGGGGGAGAATAGCTGGAGTGAATGGTAACTCCAATCTTGTCCTTTTGAGGAATCTCCACACTGATTTCCACAGTGGTTACACCAGTGTACACTCCCACCAACCATGGGGAAATTTCCTTTTTCTCCACAGTGCTCATTTAAAACCACCTATGCCATACCCCTTGCTATTTAACTGCTTTGAAACTCATCGAGACTGTGTCTTACCCTGCCTGGTCCCATGCTGTTCACTAATGAGGTTCATGGTGTGCCGTGGCCCCTCCCTCTGGTATCCTGGCCCCTCCCCTTTGCCCCAGCTATGTAAGACTGGGAGCCAGGTCCTGAAGACTGGAACCAGAACCCAAAGCAGCCTCCCCACGGACCGACCCCAGTGCCCCCTTCTGTAGAGGTATCTTGGTATGAATCTTTTTTCATACATTTTTATTGAGTTTGATATCTAAAGCACAAATAAAACTTAGTACCTTTGATTATTTGATGGTTTAGAAATTGTCCATGAAAAACAATCAGCTCTGTCTTTGTCATTCCTGGAGATTAGCATACCTCCTGGGATCAATTAATGATGACCACTAAGAGATTCCTGTACTCAGAGCTATATGTGATCATAGTAATACTGATTTTGGGAAATTTCCATGACTTAGTTTGTGGAAAAGCTGATGGCACTAACCTATTATCTTTATTGTCTTACTCTTCTCTTGTTGCTGGGACAAATACCCAACACCCAAAATCAGGGAAGGAAAGATTTATTTAGCTCACAGTTACTGGAGATTTCAGTCCATATTCAGCTGGCTCCAAGGCAGAGGGGCACATGGCAGGGAGCAGCAGTTCGTTGCAGCCAAATAGCAGCAATGCAACAAAGAGAAATCGCTAAAGAAAGTCTGTCTCTCGGTCTCTTATATTATATTCAGGCTCTCTGTCCCAGGCTGGGGGAAATACTCACACCCATAATCCCAGCAGTAGTAAAACCCATAATCCCAGTAGTGGATTACACATAATCCCAGTGGATCATGAGTTAATAACAAACTCTAGAAGTCCGCACCCCATGACTCCATGAGGCTTTGGGGGGACAACCAGACACAAACCATAACACTTATACACTTTTATTTCCTTACTACTAAGACTCCTCCATCTGTTTTCTTTTTCTAAATAAACCTTCTTTATGTTCTCTGCCTGTTGACATTTCTGCACTGTATTCTACGGGGCTGCTACATCCTCTTCTAGTTCATAATGTGTTAATTGGACCACGTGGAACGTGACATTTTATCTGTTCATCCAGGCTGAAATTTCAAGTTTTGCATTCATTCCAAGTATCCAAATTCTGTTTTCTAATTTCCTACCTATGTGTTCTTTGCTTAGAGTATCTCTCTCTTATCTCATCTCTTTAATGAATGTAAACACCCTATTCACTCCGACTTATTTCTCTGTGGTTCTATCTGGGCTCCAGCTTGTGGCTTTCAGCCCTCATAACGGCTAGGTGATGTCTCTGTATCCGCTGTGAGTTCTGATTGTGAATTCATCTTCAGGAATTCGTTTTGGGCACCAGGAGTACTTCTCCATAAAGCGCTTCCCCGCGAAAGATTAAATGCGTTTCTACCTTGAAAAATAATGTTAGTACCTGCCATTGCATATTGTTATATTCATTTCTTATTGGAGGAATCAAATTAAGATCAGTGCCATTAAAAAACATTGTTATTATTATAATTTGATGACATTTTGAAAGAACAACATAAGGGAAACATTTCCAAAATTCCTATACGATGAGAAAAGTTTTGCTTTGCTATAGTTGCTAGGTCTCTTGTGCAAGATTTTAGTTAGTGTTCATGTCTGTTTTCTAGATTTTTGTAACCTTGTGAAAGGTGTCAGGAAACCCTTTCTACCCTAATGTTACTAATTTTCTCTCTCTTTCTCTCTCTACTTTTCCCTGTCTTTGTCTTTGTCTCTCCTTTTTTGTCTCTCTGCTTTTCTCTCTCTGTCTCTATTTCTCTCTATCTTTCTCTGTGTCTCTCTCTGTTTTGCTCTCTGTCTATTTCCACTTCTGTCTCTGTCTCTCTGCCTGTCTTTGTCTCTCTCTCCTTCTCTCCAATTTTTGTCCCTTTCTGTCTTTCTCTCTCTGTCTGCCTTTCTCTGTCTCTGTGTCAGTCTGTGTCTCTTTTTCTGTCTGCCTGTCTGTCTGTCTCTCTCTTTCTCTCTCTCTCATTCTTTTGGATATACTGGCTTTTCTTTGGAGAAATCTCTGTTTTTCCATGGAAATGACATTGATTAAGGCTTGATGAGCACTTCTTCCCATTCCACTGTAGTAGTCAAGATTTTCCAAGTTATGAAACATTTACCATCAGTGGAAGGTAAAGTCCTGAATCCTCTGCATACACAACTCATCTACTTTTGAACACTCTTTAATTGGTCTTGTGGGTTTGAATTTTACCAACATCGCTCTTCACTAGGAGAAAGTCTTTAATAAGGTTTGTTTTTTAATTTCTTTTTTAAAAATCTTTTATTCATTTTTTTGGTACAGGATCTCTCTATGCAGCCCAAACTTGTAGTGATCCTCCTTTCTCAGCCTTCCCAGCATTCAGGTTACAAGTGTGCATCACCAAACCCTGTTTTGTTCCCTAGCTCCACACAGGGCCAGCACAGCATGCAGTACTGGGATGTAAACGCGGGTTCTTTCACTTGCCATGTAGGTACTTAAACCACCAAGCTATCTCCTCAGCCCTTTTTCCTAATTCCTTCTCTTTAAGGTTCTCATAATATATCGTTAGTGCTTTATCCCACACAAGGTCTTGTTCAACAATGTTGATTGTGCCCCACTGTGTGAATTAATATTTTCTGTTCAACACTAACTAAAACTCAGCTAAATTTTCCCCATTTCACTAAATGGAAAATGCTCTGCGTGGTGCTCATTCTTGAGCGGGATGAAAAATGTGGCTAACGCACATTTTGAAAGATGGCTCCCGACCCAACCTGAGGTCCACCTGTTCCTACCAGGTGAGGAGTAACTTCTGATATCGTTCCTTCCTTCTTTCCTTCCTACCTTCCTACCTTCCTACCTTCCTTCCTTCCTCTCTCTCTCTCTCTCTCTCTCTCTCTCTCTCTCTCTCTCTCTCTCTCTCTCTCTCTCTCTTTCTTTCTTTTTGTGGTACCAGGGGTTGCACTCAAGACCTTGTATTTGCTAGGCAAGCATTTATTCCACTAAGCTATTTCCCGGGCTCTCTAGAGAGTCCTTTCCTAGCTTTGAGCACTGATCTTTTTTTTCCTTGCAGTGCTGGGGATCAAACCCAGGACCTTGAGCTAGCCAGGCAAGCACTCATACCACTGAACTATCTCCCCAAACCTCCGATTTCACACCTATAACAAGCATCATTAAAGGAAATACCCCCTTCCGAGTGGGAAGAAGGCAAGAGCAAAATCTGGGCAGCGTCTGGCTCCATGGGACCAGGAAGTGTGCCTCAAAAGAGCCCAGAGGCAAGCGTCCAATCGAGATCAGCACACTCAAGACCGCGGACTCCCCGGTCCCATAACCTCCCGCAGATGGCTGGTCATCCACACTTGAGAAATTCTCCCTCGAGTCTACCCAGTCCCCACGTGCCCTCTTCTGTCCTCACATAGCTCCAATCCAGCTTGAAGTTCCAAAACAATGAAGGTCACGAGTTGCTACTACCGTCTTTCCAATACACGCTCTGTCCTTCAGTCACTTTTAGCAGATCTTCCGCAAGCTTGTAGTTGTGTTGCCAGTTTGTAGAATGTCTGACCATGATATCTTAGAAGTAGCATAATCTGGGCGTGCGAAGGTGGGGATGAAACTGTGCGCTTAGGAAACCAGCAGTAGAAAAGGAATTCTGAGAGGGTCAAATACAGTTATGGATGTTGTTTTAATTTTTATTTTTTAAAGAGTACAAAAAATGGTAAAACAAATTAGAAACAATACAGAATTTCCCTAAGCAAACTGGTAGGGGTTAAACAGTGGTTATTATATTGCATGTGTTTGCTTTCAAATTAGTTTTTAGGATTGTCAGACATAAGCTTGTAAAGTTGGGCAAAAATTATGATAATTAAAAAGGAAGGACAAAAATTAAATTAAATATTAACTGCTCTTTTCAATAGACCAGAACAAAGCAGTAGTCCAGTTATACAAGATGTGTTCTCTATACATATAAATGTATCATTTTCTGGTCCTGTTTCTTTTCTCCTCTCCCTCATTCCAGTTGTTCCTTCCCTTTGAATAGTTTTTGTCCCGCTCACAGTATCTACTGCACCTTTCTGATTTTATTTATTCGTTCAGATTCTTACACTAAGGAGAAAACATGATGTTTGCACAAGCGGGTCTGCCTTCTTTCACTTATGAGTATGCTGTGGAGGTGCATCCACTTGCCTACAAATGCTTTGAATTTATCGTTTTTAGGGTTGTCCATGGATGGTAGAATTTCTGAGTGGACAGTACAGCTTTGACTTCGTTGGAAGGTTCTGGATCCATGCAATTCCTTCCCTTGATGTGGGTGGAAATGTGATTTGTCCGCTGACATCACTGGCTAGAGTAGAAAGCCTTTGGGTATTTGGTTCCTTGACTATGTTTGTGCCTTGCTTTGTAAGAAGATGAAGAGCAGTGTTGCTCTAGCAGCCCACTGGAGAGACAAAACTCAAGAATATCATAATGTAGGGCTCATCTTTCCTCTCTGAAGTAAACCAGAAAGCAAGAAGTTTTGAAGTAAAGAAAGGTAAAAATGTTTGGGAAAGGAAAAAACAAACAAACAAGCAAACAGAAAAACAACAACAAGGAGTTGCTTGACGATGTCACATCAACAAGTTATGATGTTGGATTGGATGCAACACTTTGACTATTGCTACAGAAAGTTTCCTTGTAACTACCCAGATCACGTCGCATAGATATTTTAGGGTGTTTTACCAAAGTGACCTTAAATTATTTCTATTAGTTATTACACTGTGCTCTAGTTTTTAATTGGCAGAAATTCTCTCCAATTGCTTTGTTTCTACTTAAATTTCCAGATTACACAGTGAAAAAAAAAAAAAAAAAAAAAAAAACGCTCTCTTCTACCCTGTGAAAGCCATTTCAAGTAGGAAAATTCATGCTTTTCAATTAAGGGACTCATCTTTGCAGGGTGAGAATGTAATTTCTGAAGTTTAAAAAAACTAAATTTCACACAGCCTTGTTCTATGTGGTGTTTCATAGGAGTCATAGTGTTTTACAATTTTAAGTCTTGCGGAACAAGTTTCTTTAAAAAAAAAAAAAACTAAAAATAAAGGTGCTGAATTAAGTAAAAGGAGAAACAAACAGATCTATGGGATTGAGGAGAGAAGAAAGGGTTAGGAAGGAAAGGAGAAAAATGGTCAAAATCCAGTATGTAGATATCAATGAATCGAGATGACTATATTTAGTATGTATCACAAGTAAAATAGTTGATGCTTGTCTTTATAAAAAAAATCTCCACTCACACATGTCACGGATGTGAAGCTGAGAGCTATAGCTCAGCCCCAAAGGGTAGGTGCCATGACAGGGTTGCAGACCGTCCCTTGACAAATTACTGAGAGCATCAGTTTTGTCCCGTAACATTCACAGCGATCATTGTTAAAGTCCTATCATTTTGTGTGGTAAAGGTTTTTTTTTGGTATCATTTATTTTTTTATTCTCCTTAAAAAATAAAACAAGTAAAATACAATCATACTTCCAGTGTCTTAGGCATGCTGTTAAGTGAGCAGAGAAAGAAAATATTAAATTAAAAATTTCTTTAATTTTTTTTTTTTTTTAGTCCATGTCTATCATGGAAAATAACTATATTTCTTATAGAAAGTTGGTGAATTTTCATACCAGGTCTAAATTCTTGTCTTATCCCTGCAACTTGTCTTTTCTCTGTCTCTTAGAAAAAAATCTATCACACTATTATCTGTCTTTTTTCCTTTGCTTTTTAGTTGCACTGTGTATTTTTTAACCTTTTTTTTTTTTCCTTTGAGGGTTCCTAGGGATTGAACTTGGGACACTATGCTGGTGAGGTAGGCTCTTATGCTGCTGAGCTATCTTCCCAGCCTCTGTACTTTGTATTTCTTTTTTTTTTCCTTGTCTTTTTTTTTAAGACAGGGTCTCACTATGCAGTTCAGGCTGGCCTTAAGCTCACTTTGTAGCTCAGGCTGGTCTCGAACTCACAACAATCTTCCTGTCTCAGCCTCCGAGTGCTGGGATTACAGACATGCGCCACCACGCCTGGCTGTACTTTGTATTTCTTGCATTAGAAAAAAAATACCATATGTAAGCTATGTATCTCATATATTTCAATGAAAACTGTTTACACGATGCATTTATTTGCATGCAAATACTTCAGATTCACTCTTCTTTACGGAGGACACCATATTTTCTTTCTCTGCTCATCTGTTGGTGGACATAAGTCCTATTTCCAAGATTAAGATGACATGAATTGTGCTGCTGTACATGTTGGCATACAAGTATCTGTGAAAGATGACATATTCGGGGTGGGGGAGATGGCTCAGTGGAATAAGCGCTTGCCTGGCAAGTACAAGGGCCTGAGTTCAATCCCCAGTTCTCCCCCGCCCCCTCCCCCCAAAAAAAGTATGTTTGAGGAATCTCTATAAGCTTTTAGGGCTGGGGAGATGGCTCAGTGGAATAAGTGCTTCCCTGGCAAGCGCAAGGGTCTGAGTTCAATCCCCAGTTCCGCCAAAAAAAAAAAAAAAAAAAAAAGAAAGATGACATCTTCAACTCAGGTTAGCAAAATAAAAAGAACTCTGGAAGCTGGGTGTGGTAGTGAATGCCTGTAATTTCAGCACCTGGGAGGCTGAGGCAGGAGGATCTTTGTGCATCTGAGGCCAGTCTGGGCTACAAAATGAGCACAAGCCCAACTATATAGCAAGACCTTGTCTTCAAAAAAAAAAAAAAAAAGGTCTGAAAAATGTTGATGGGGTAATGCAAGTCATTTAGTAGTAGTGAACCCTTCACTTAAAAGGAATTCAGTGGTCAATGAGGTGGTGTTTATTTACTATATATTTTTTTAAAAATTTAGTATTTATGAAACTGCATAAAATGGTTTTTTGTGTGTGTGTATTTTAGGGTGTTCCGTGTCTCACTACTAGATCAGACTCGTAGCAATCTGCTTGTTTACAGCGTCCCAAGAGCTGGGATTGCAGGCACATGTCATCATGCCCCGTCTCAATTGTCCTCTCAGTGCACCCCGGGAACAGGGCTGGCACGGCAGGTCGAGCAAGGATTGAACCCCCAGCCCCTGCACCTGCTTGCAGGCACTTTAATCCTCTGAGCTATTAGAGCAGTCCTTCAAAATCCTATTTATTTCAAGTTAATGAATGTGCAAAATAATTAAGTGCTCAAGAACAAATGTTGTCACCCAACGGATTATTTGCACTGCTTAACTTGACCCATAATCCTTGTGTTTTATGATGTCCTACTTTTTTTTGTTGTGTTTAGTTTTTTAATGAATGACCTCTAGCATTATAGCAGTCACCAAGGTCCTGTCTGTAGAGCAGTTTTCTTGGTGGCAATGAAGAAGCACAAACCGGGTATTACAAACCACATGATCCTTGAGCCAGTTTTATGCTTAAGGTTTGGAAATAAGATATTCATCCCTTGCAAAAATTACACGGCTCTTCCTATGGTGCTTTATCATCTTGTGTGTATGGGGCCGGCCAGATAGCTCAGCACCTGCTTAGGCAAGCTTAGGTTAGGACCACGGTTCGATCCCCTGCACCACGTGCCCTGCCCTCCCTGCCCCCAGTGTGGGCTGAGCCAGCCACAAAAATGAATAAATAAATAAATAAATAAAATAAAGTCTTTTCATAGGGTCCAGGGAAAAAGCGACATTGATAATGACAAGCTGATCTCTTGTCTCTCGCAGTTCAAAGCAGCTTATTTTCTGACGTTCTACTTCAACTTGCCTATAGTTCATTGCAAGGAAAACAATCACGCATCTTTTGCCAAGAGCATTAACGATTTCCTATCTTCTTCCTGTCTTATTCCAGCTGATATCTGACACCAGGCCAGTCATTTTTCTGTGTGAAATCAATTAGAGTATTGAGTAGAGCAAGAATTCTCTAAACAACTACCTTTTTCTTGACATTTCTTTCCTCCTTTCTTCTCTCTCTGCTTCTGTCTCTTTCACTCTCTCTGTCTCTGTCTCTTTATCTTTGTGTATGTCTTTCTCTCTCTGTGTCTCTCTGTCTGTCTCTCTCTGTCTCTGTCTCCTTTTTGTTTTTTTCATATTTTTATTGAGAAACAAGTAGATATGAGAAAGGGCCAGGGATATGGCTCAATAGAATAAGTGCTTCCTAGGCAAGCTCAAGTGCCTGAGTTCAATCCCCAGTTCTGCCACAAAAAAAAAAAAAAAAAAAAATAGTTATTAGAAAGTTTCAAATCAAATTAGTAGGACAGTTTCAATAATTAATGCATTGCATGTTGTTTTCTTAGTGGTTATTTGTTGTACAAGGTGCAGACATGATATTCTATTTGCAAACACTATTAGAGCAGATCCCTCTATTCATTGAATTAAGAGAATGCAGCTGTATATCTATCTTAATCATTTTGAATATATAGATACAAAATTACAGACCTAAAATTAGAGAATGAGAAGGGCCACAAGGACAGGCAACATTTTGGCCCTAGCCTTTCAATATCACTGAAGACTCACAACATAAGAGAACCTCTATTGTAACATATGGAACTCAGTTGTGCCCCAAATTTTCTGATCAAGGAGATTATGAAGCCACAGAGGAAGGAGATCGATGATCTACAGTGTGCCTGGGGAGAGTCACATGGAGAGAAAACTTCCTCTTAAGCTTGCCTAAGCAAGCGCTTTACACTGCTGAGCTATCTCGCTGACCCCAACATTTCACACTTCATTTCTCAGGAACTGTCCTCTTGCTTCTAAGAATAATTTCTGAAAAAGGGTCTGAATCTTCTTTCTACTGGATCCATGCAAAACAACACAGAGAAGTTTTCCAAGAAGGAATTTGTAGGTTTTCAGCAATAGTTAATACATGATCTGGTGTGAGAGGAGCCAACGGAGATAGCAACTAGAAGTCTGAAGTTCTCACTAGAAAGCTGCCCGCTCACTTTTATTTTCCATCATCCTTTGGAAGCTTACGCAGTCATGTGTAGGGGCTATTGCTTTGCTCAGATCTGCTCCTGTCTCGTGGTAGGTGGTGTCAATAAAATCCCACATGAGGCTGTTCAGTCTTTCACTCCGCACTGTACAAATCACAGCAATTCTGTGAGCATCTGTAATAAAACACCACCTTTTCCTCCTTCAGTTAAATCATGAAGTGTCTGTCTTCAGGATGCTCAAGGAGAATCGCAGACAGCCAAATAGCTTAGTGGATTAAAGCCCCTGTTTACACAGAGCACAGCAACCAGGGTTTAATCTTCTGCCTCTGTGCTGGCCCTGGCCCCTGGGGTGGGGGGAGCTAAAATAGGGATTGAGACTGGGCGTACCTGTAATCCCAGCACTTGGGAGGCTGAGCACAGGTGGATCACTATAAGTCTGATATCTGTAGTGAAACCCTATAAGCCATGTAGTAAATACATTAAAAGAAGAAAAGAAAAACCCCAAAGGCTTAAAAACATCCAAAATTAAAACAATGAAATAAAATAAAAAAGGGCCAGTGAGATAGCTCAGCGGCCTAAAGCACCTGTTTAGGCAAGCTCAGGCAGCAGCAGGGTTCCACACTTCCAGCCCTGGCTGAGCCAGTCCCATCCTTAGGGTGGGATGAGCCAGCCCAAGATATAAATAAGTAAGTAAGTAAGTAAGTAAGTAAGTAAGTAAGTAAATAAATAAATAAATAAATAATTCAGAGTCCATCTCAGGCAGAAGAAGCCAAGGGGAATCAAAAGCATCCCAAAGTAGGAGAAATTGCATCATACAGTTTATTATGCAAATGTCAGTTACGATTGCATCAATATGACTGATATTAAGAAAATCTTCCTCATGAGAAAAGCTGCATGATTGTATTCAATTCCTGAATATATGCATCTGCCCTTTATGTCTCCACATCTTAATCTGAGCAGGTGCTCGAGTGAAAATATAATGCATATTCATGTACGTACGTGTTCGTTCTTTTTTTATTTTTATTTTTATTTTTTCTTCTTTTTGAGACAGGGTCTCCCTGTGCTGTTTAGATTGGCCTTCAGTTCACTTCCCAGTCCAGGCTGGTCTCAAATTCACAATGATCCCCTTGTCTCAGCCTTCTGAGTGCTGGGATGGCAGGGATTTACCCCCACATTGCCTTTATGTGTGTGCTCTTTCTTTCAAAAAAAAAAAAAAAAAAAAAAAAAAATATATATATATATATATATATATATATATATATATATATATATATATTTGTCTATTTGGCATGGAGTCATGCTAATGCACCTTTGACTCCTAGTGATCATTCTCCTTCAGCCTACCCAGTGCTGGGATTAGACGCTTGTACACCATGCCTAGTTTAGGGTCTGGCATGGCATGTGGTACCAGGCATTGAACTTTGTTCGTTGTGCTTACTAGCCAGGCCCTTAGACCACGAAGCTATCTCCACAGCCCTATGTGACTACTCTTGATAGCTGCTGAAATAGTCACAGCATTTTTTCTTAGCATAGTTTAAATTGTTAGACAGTTAGACAGCTACCAACATCATATCCTCAACTTTGCTTCTTCAAGACAAAACTCTGCAATATTAACTTTCTGCTTATTTACAGGAAAGTTTGCAGAGGCCAGGCTTTATAAATACATATTTAATTTCAGAGTGAGCCTCAAATAATTTCTCTAAAGGTTTCTGAAGACAGGCAGGTACTACAGACATGACAAAGATCATGGGAAAGTGGGGTTTAGCTTTATTTTTCTTTTGGCATTGAGGAATGATAAAAATCAAGGTACAAGTTTATATAGATAAACTCTCTAGAGCCCAAGCCTAATGTCTGCTGTCACTGAACGAATTTCTGTTCTATTTTGCTCCGTGGAAAATTGTCCTTTTCCATAATGAGGAGTTAAATATTTCATTGGTGCCCCAGTAAGTGTTCTAATGGAACCAGCTTTGGAAGTCATTTTCATAATGCTGCTTGCCCGTATCTTATTAGGCATTGGCCCAACCACTTTCTGAAAGAGGGGAGAGAAGGAGAACATTCTTGAATCATTCAGAAGCCGGGAGTCTCTTGCACTTAGGAACCGTAACCCAAGCCTCTGTGATTTCACGGGTTCGCCTTAGTTCCCAGGGCCTGATCAACAAATATTCACTTAGGTCTTTCCTGACATCTATCCTCGCATCTATCTGGTCCCCCCCTGAGGATTAATCTATCCACAACAGCAAAAGAAATTTAGACAGCAGCACAGTTGTAGTTAAAGAACATATTTAGCAATGCGCCTAACTTCCGGGAAAATGGACATTGTCTCTGTGAGATGAACTGTGTATGAAAACAGCCACAGAGAAGATCTGTAATCCTGTGGAATGTTTCATCTGATTGTTAAATACTTCAGTTCCTTTAGTAAATGTGAGCTGCTAATTGCTACTATAGAGACTATTTATTCTGAGCTTAGTATGTGTCATTTGCTGTGCTGTAACATAGCACCATAATTTTAAAAATCACAGTAGCCCCAGGGTATGATGCAGACAAGAAGGAGAAAAGTAATCAAAAGACCATGCCCAGAAGATCTGACAGCAAAAGGACAAGCGTTAAGGGTGTGGAGATGCTTACCGCTGAGCTTCTGTTCATTTCTTTTCCTTTTTACAAAACAGAATAGGGGAAGGGGAGGTAGCTCAGTGATCTAAGAACCTGCCTGGCCAGCACAAGGACCTGGGTTCAGTCCCCAGTACTGTGTATTGTGCCAATCCAGTGCCATGCTACCCACTGAAACAAGGCATGGTGGCACATGCCTTTAGTGCTGGGGATCCTGAGACAGTAGAGTCATTATGTGTCCTAGCTGCATAGGAAGACCTTGTACCAAAGAAATTAATAGAAGATTTAATAAAGAGAGAGACAGTAAAAATTAAATGATAGAAAGAATGAAAAAAACAGCTGATTTTTATCTTCAAATATTGCAAGGATAGGCCCATGGAGGAATTATTGAAACTTTAGTAATAGAAAGTGATTGGTTTTTGAGAGAGAGAGAGAGAGAGATTCAGAGACAGAGACGGAGACAGAGAGATAAAGACAGAGACATAGAAACAATGAACATGAAAAAGCAATGGAGACAGAGACAGAGAACAGCAAGAGAAAGGGAAAGAGAGAGAAAGAGACAGAGAGAGACAAAGAGAGAGACACAGAGGCAAAGATAAAGAGAACAAGTGAGAGAGAGAAAGGCAGACACAAAGATAGAGACAGACAGAGAACAAGCAACAGAAAGGGAGACACAGAGATAGAGACAGAGACAGAGAACAAGCAAGACAGAGAGAGACACAAACAGGTATAGAGACAGTGAGAGCGACAGAGGGATAGAGACAGCAACAGAGACAGAGAGACAGAGAACAAGAGAAAGGGAGGGAGAGAGAGAAGCAGACAGACAGAGATTGAGAATATGGGGCTGGGGAGATGGCTCAGGGCCGGGGCGATGGCTCAGTAGATTAAGTGCTTCCCCGGCAAGTGTGAGGGCCTGAGTGCAATCCTGGGTTCCACCAAAATGAATAAATAAATAAATAAATAAATAAATAAATAAATAAATAAATAAGTCAATACATTCATAAGAATAATGTGTACATTTCTATCTCGAGCATGGTTTCATATGCCAAATCTTTATGCTTAGGCTGAGCACAAGACTGTGACTTTTACTGGTAACTACTCAACCCATTTTAATGGTTGTCAGTTCCTCCATGGGCTCCCGAGAAGAATCCCCTTGTCTCTTCCACCTCCTAGGGCTCCAGTTGTCCCAAGGGACATGGCCTGAATACTCCACTTACTGCATCCAATGTCGCTTGCCTTCTTATATGTCTCTGTGTCCGATCTTCTGTACCATTTGCGGACACTGCCATTGGATTTAGGATCCAACTTAAACAGGATAATCATTATCCTTCACTAAATACATTTGCAATTGATTGTTTTCCAAATGGAGTCACATTCACAGAATCTAGAGGTTATGACATGTATCTTTGGCTGATACCACTGAATCCGTTAAACCCAGAGTCAACTAAAGTTTAGACTGAACCTTCATGTTAATTATGATTTCTACTGCATTTCCCATTTGTTCTCTAATTAAGGCATCCTTCACATCTTCCACAGTGTGAAATTTGGTGTGTCCATGCAGGCAATTATAAGCTGATATATGAGCGATTTCTTCATGGCTTGGGTTTTGGCGAACGTCAGTACCACATAGGCACACGTTATAAGATGATTTTATTTTATTTTTTATAAATTTTATTGCAAAAGAAATAACAAGGAGACAGTTCTAAAACAAGTTAGTAGGACAGTTACAATAATTAATACATCGCGTATTGTTTAGTAGTAGCTATTCACAGTACAAGACGCAGAGCATGATATCTTGTCTAAACACTATCAGTACAAGTCTTTCCTCTCATTGAACTAAGAGAATGGAGCTATATATCCACCCACAATCCTACACAGTGTGTCATGCAGGTCTGCTTCATGGATCTGCACTGAGCAGGCAGTGGGGAAAGCTGGAAAGTCTGTGCCAGCAAGCTGAGGGATCGTAACTGGAGCCAGAAAGTGAGGCTCAAAGACCAGAGCCCCCCATCCCACACAGTACCGCTCCATCCTCAGCAACAGTGAGGCCCCGAGCTCCTCCAGCGATGTGGAATACGAGGTTTCCCATCAGGAAAGCCAGCTGGACAAGCTTCTCCAGGAGACTGAGCAGGCACCACCTCCCCCTCTGGAGCCCGGAAGTGATGTCACGGCCAGAACCAGAGCAATTGCAAAGTGAAACACACCCATCCTGTGACAATGAAGGTCCCAAGCTCCTCCTCCAACAAGAACACCCAGTAACTGTGAATAACTTTCCCTCTCACACCAATCTCCTGTACCTTCCACCAAGAGGGTTTTACTCCAACCTCCTCCTTCATTAGAGTCCCATAGTTTACCTCTGCAACATTTTTAATCCCTCAATTTAAGCTCAAAACTCTGACTTCCCCTTAGGCAAACTCAAGGGCCAGGGTTCAATTCCAGGCACCACATGCTTCCCCGGCCCCAAACCCAGGCACGTTGAGCGGGTCACCAAGTCCAGGCATGGTGGCACATTTCTGTAATTCCAGTACTGAGGCTGAAAACAGGAAGATTACTACAAGTCTCAGCTGCCTAGTTAGAAGACGTACAAAAAATATCATTAAAAATAAACATTAAGATGCTGACTTCCCAAGAAGGTTCTGCATCTCTCACTGTAAATCTGTCCTACAAAGAGATAGAAATCCGTCATTCATCAAAACTCAGAGAAATGATCAGACTTGTCACCACTTTTATTCTGGAAAACTTCTCTGATTGGCTGAAGTTGTGCCCAGGATCCAGAATATGCTATGTTCTTTACACACACATGAGCGCATGTGCACACACACACACAAAGTTTAGTTTGCAAAAGCAACAGTTAATGCTTAGTTTTCTTCTTTTTAATTTTTGTATCCAACTTTGTATACTTATATCTCATAATCTGAACAAATAATTTGGAGACAACTATATGCAAGTTCTCAGTCATTGTTGACCTGTTATCATCTTGCTTGGTGACATTCTGTATCATCAATAATGCTTTCTGTACTATTTCTATTCTCTTTAAAAAGAAAGAAAGTGTCACACAGTAACAACAAAATACGATGAAATATATTTTGTAATTGTAACAATACATTATAAAGAAAATTGCCTAACTGTGGTCTTTCCTATATGCATAATTTGCAGTTGGGGAAGAATACACAAAGCCTTTCAAGGTTTTGTTTTTGTTCTGTATAATATTGTGCATGGAGCACATTCATTCTTAGTAAGTTTTGTCTCTGCTTGTTTCTCTTCTTCAGTTCAGAATGTTTACTTTTTTACCTAAAGAAAGCACTTTATGATTCCTGTTTGGACTGTTCAGAAGAGCCAGATTACTCTTGTCAGATGATGACATGATTATTAGGTGAAATAAGGGCTCATTGTACAGCAACACTGAAATATGATTATTAAGGAACAAGGTAACTAAGTGACTACCAGGTGGGTAGCGTACGCAGTAAGGACACATGAGACAGGAGTCATACCTCGCAGCACGGTGGTAAAAGGGAAGGACTGTGACCATTCGTCAAGCTCTTTAGATTTTATTACAATTTAAAACTCGTAAATAACATAGTTGGGGAATTTTTCATTTCACATAGTGAGAGAACAGGTCAGTGAAACTGGTGAAGGGGCCACCACAGATGATGGGGACTGGTGTGTGCGAAGACAGGGTGTGAGGTTTCCTTGTTTTCCTTTTGCTGTTCCACACAGATCCCTGAGCAGGACATCCCTCATCCCCTTTTTAGCCCTCTCTACAAAGGCTAATGATGGAGATGTCTGCTCCATCTTGGCAATTGACACTAGTGCTTTCTTTGCAAAAATGTTAATGTTCTGGGAGCTCTGAACAGCAACGGTTAGCTGGAAGTGTGACACAGTCACCATGTTAGTCAGATTTCTGTCATTGTAACAACACACCTGAAGATATCCCCTTAAAAGAAGAAAAGCTCAATGTGGCTCAGGGTTTGAGAAGGGCCAGTCAGTAGACACCTGGCACCAAAACAGATGTCATGGTGAAAGCAAGGTGCCTATTCTGTGGTAGCTGGGTGGGAGGGAATAAGGGAGAAGAGAGAGAAAGAGCCAGAAAAGAAGGTGTTGGACTTTGGGGGTGGGAGGGCAAATATGTCCTCTTCATATACATCTCCAGCAACCTCTTTTGTTGAATTAGGCTTCACCACCTAAGAAGTCCACTGGGCTCGGGACTGAAGAACGGGTTAAGGTATTCGTAGAGTTAAAAAATCCCCTGCGCCGTTGCATGCCCCAATTCACCTCTGCACACTGCCACACCGGCAAACAAGCCTTCAACACATGAGCCTTCCCAAGTATATCGTAACCAAAGCCTTCCAGGTTTCTTTTCAACCTCCCAGTCATACTGCTCTGCCAAAAAAGACAGATAAATGTAAATCGTTTGCAGGAAAATCTATGCATCCTGAGGTCATCATGTTCAGTGAAATAAATCACACACGGCAACTTAAATAGCTCACCATTTCTCTGACATGAGGAACCCAAATTGTAAATACAGTGTAAAATAAAGGAAAAATAACAAGAAATGGGGAGATAGAGCTGTCTCTGATGGGAAGGAGTTGAGAGGTGGAAGAGGGGAGAGGAAAGAGGTGGAGAAAGAATTCAGATGTTTTGTCCTCAGGTACCAACTCCCCAAGCGGAATGGGAATGATGGGTACTGCACACATATACTAAGCAAAATGAAGAAGTAATTACGGAACATTCCTCAGTCCGAGAAATGCTATTTTATGTGCTTGGTCTACCAGTCTTACTTTTCATCATCTTGCTTTTTTAGGGGGAGGGGTGACTCAGGCCGCCCTGCGTGAGGCTGGCGTGATGTGTGATAGGGAAATCAAACCGCGGTCCCTGCACGTTTGCCTAAGCAAGCGCTTCAGAACACCAAGCTATCTGGCTGCTCCACCATCCTAATTTTTAACGATGGCTAGTGAGACTTTGGAAATGCAGTCTGCATGTGAAGAAGCAAGCCCTGATCATATACCAAGAATGCTTAAAGCACAAGCTTTTAGCCGTACCACTTGGGGCTTTTTCCTGATTTTTGCTCCAGCATATTTTCGTTGTAGAAGTCTTTCCTTAAGATTTCCTTTATGATTTATCTTCTATAGAAATGGTTTTCTGTAGCAGACATGATGCCAGGGCCTCTAGCTTTTAAAAATGTATTTTGGCATTTCTTCGATGCCAAGAAATTGTAATTAATCTTTCTTTCTCTTTCTTTCTTTCTTTCTTTCTTTCTTTCTTTCTTTCTTTCTTCCTTCCTTCCTTCCTTCCTTCCTTCCTTCT
>PVKA01042027.1:0-17681 GCA_004027165.1 Ctenomys sociabilis
TTTTTGGCAGAACTGGGGATTGAACTCAGGCCCTTGCATTTGCCAGGGAAGCACTTACTCCACTGAGCCATCTCCCTTGCCCCTCAAATGCCTTTCTGATAGTTATTATTAGACTTATTAGTTATTCAGTTTTAGGTGACTGGTCTTTATATTGTCTGACTCATGTCTTTTAACCCTTTTAGAGATACAGTATTAATTTTTTAAAAAGAGATTCCTTAGTAATTCACATCTCAAAACTTTTTGCAGTCAGTGTAACAAGGTTTCAAGGGGAAAGTTGAATGAAGGCATGTGGGGTTAGACTGTGTTGTGTAAGGTTAGCTGTGATACCTGAAATCAGGAAAGAGCTGTGCATGCCCTTGACAGGTTCTGTGGGTTAAAATAGTCATTATCCTTTGTGTGTATTGGGAACTAAACCTAGGGGTTCCTACATGTTAGGCTACCCCTCCACTGGACTATACTCTTAACATTTTTTATATATTTTGAGAAAGGATCTCACTAAGTTGTCCAGATTGGCCTTGAACTTTATATCTTCCTTTCTCAACCTCCCAGCAGCTGGGATTATAGATAGGTGTGAATTACTGGATCTGGATGGTCTTTTCTTTCCTTCTTTCTGTCTTTCTCCTCTCCCTCCCCCTCCCTTCTTCCCTTCCCTTCTTCCGTCCCTTCTGCCCCTCTCCCTCTTCCCCCCCTCACTTTGGAGCCCATGGTTTGACAGGTAAAGTGACTAGGTTTCTGTGATGTTTGAGAAGTGGACCAAGGCAGGGTAAGTTGTAAGTTGGAATAGCTTGTAGTCAGAGCTGAGGCCTAATTTCTACATTTCTTTACAAACACTGACCAAAAAGCCTCTTGTTTTGTCAAACAATGGAAAAATAACCCACTTCTTTTTGTTAATGCCTCTATGAAGGAACTACAAGGTTTCCATGAAATCTGACTTGAACAGTTTAGGATGCTAAGTGTAATTGCATTAGGGATTGATTTTTTTTTTGTCTAATTACAATTTTTACTCACAGTTTATTATGGCAAGCTTAATGTTTTGATTTACTTTAAAAGCTAATAGAAGAAATTTGAATTTTTATCCCTCAGACGTACTACTTTTTGATGCTCTAATCTTTGGACAGCTGTTGGAGAGTTAGTATTTGTAGGATGATGGGAAAGAGCCTCTGAGGCTCTGAGTAATGGCACTGGATTGGCTCAGAACAGGTATAATTAGGGAAGAACAGTGTAGGATGTGAGGAAGGGCTGGATAGGTTGTGGAAAGTTATGATAGTAGGGTAGATATTTGTGCAATATATTTGAATAAAATGTAGATAATATTTGGATATGGATTTAGGAAGGTAGATAGAAATGTTGATTTGTGAGTGTTGCTAGTGTTAGTTATTTCCTTGCTAGTACTGACTACTTTCTGGGTTTAATGAATAAAAATTAAATGAAGTGTGAATTATTTTCCAATTAGTAAATGTAAACTCTAATACTGCTAAGATTGTCTTTTATGTTTGTTTTTGTGACTATTTCCTAGCATTTCTGTCTATAAGTGCGGAATATAATAATATAACTCTTATTTATAGAGTTGGTGCTCTATGAATGTTAGTGAATTTTGCTTTTGTGTGATGTACTAGGGGATAATGTTAGTGTTCCTGTTTTTCCAGATGAAAGGAATAAGGGAGTTTTCTGCATGTCTGTACATAATGCCAGCTTCTTGGGAGGCTGAGGCAGGATTGCAAGTCATAAACTAGCCAATAAGATATGGGCACCATAGGGCTGGGGATACAGCTCTGCAGCATAAGCACCTGCCTGGCAAGCACAAGAGCCTGAGTTTGATCCCTGGTACTGACCAAAAAAAAAAAAAAAAAAAAAAAAAAAAGAATATGGGCAACTTGGTGAGACCCTTTCTTAAAATAAAAATTGAAAAGGGGTAGGGGCATGTAGGTCAGTAGCAGCATATGCCCAGCAAGCCCAAGGCTTTGAGTTCAAGCTCCAATATTGGAGAATGGGGTAGGGTGCATGGAATACATGTAGAGCCAGTTGTAAGCATTTGTTTTCTAAGTTACCATCTGATTAGCTAACCTCCTAATTGTCATCTTAAGTAAATATGTTAGTAAGGTATGTGTGTATATAAAGGCATATCTTTCCTTTATTTACTTTGGCAATGCTGGGGATCAAATCCAGAGTACTTCTATTTATTGAAAGATGTTTTATTTATAAAGCAAATTTTAGAGTTTTGATTATTTATAGCATAAATTCTTTTCTTCAAACATTAAAATGATGGCTTAATAATAACTATAAAGGGTATAATTTTCTAAAATATCTGCAGAATCATTCTAGTTATCTTAAAAGTATAAATTCTGATAGGTGATGATACATTTTAGAACTTTATTACAAATAAATAAAAACTGGTTTCTTGAGTAAGGTGAAAAAATTGATAGAATGGGCTTACAGCTTGTTTTGTAGCTCTGGTTAGCAAGTTTGGTTGAAAAGAATTAGTGATATAACTTCCTAGTGGGAGCTTGTTTTCAATTGAAAATGCTTATCAAGATATAAGAAAGAACCATACTTTGTATAAAGATGGGGCTTTACAGTTAAGGTGGCCATTGAAAAAGCTGACTCCTTTTTCTGTCTTGTTTTGTTTTGGTTTTTGGTTTTCTTTTGCAATAGGGTCTTATTGTGCAGTATAGGCTGCCTTGCCTTGAACTTTTTTATGTAGCCCAGGTTGGCCTCAAACTCCTTCTGAGTGCTAGGGTTACAGATGTGCACTACCATGCCTGGTTAGATTTTTATCTATATCATATCTGTAATGTCATAGTGGTAACAAAATGAATTGCTTTATAATTATATTTTTGTGTTTGTATTATCAGATATGTTTAGTATTTCTGGCAGATTTCAGAGATTTCTACAAACTATAGATGTGGTTATTTGAAAGTATTAGAGATGGGAAGCCTCTAATCTTTTGTTGGTCTCTCTAAAATTATTGGAAAATGATTCCTCCTTCAGCTGAGGATGTAGTTCAGTGGTAGGGTACTTGCCAAGCACATGCCAGTACCTAGGTTCAATCTCTAGTACTATGTCAGGAAAGAAGGGAATTGCTGCTTTCACTTGAGGCATTCATTTCTGTTCAGGTTACTGTTAGTCAGTAGGTAACATAAAGTAAAAGAGTATGATTTTCTTTTGAAAAAAGGGCCCAAAATTTCATGGGCCTGGACCCAGTGACTGTACTTCCTTTCACTAGACCCTGTCTCCTAGCAGTTGCTCTATAGGCTGGCAGCCACACCCTTGAGTCACGGCCTTCAAGTGGAGCTGGAGCGGCATTTCAGATCCAATCCAGATTATAACAGTTCTGTTGAAAGGATTCTGTATAGATTCTTAAAACTTAAGATTACGGTAGCGGTAGGTCTCTACAAAACGTTTGTTTCTGTTTTCCCTTTTCATAGTTGAAGCAAACAAGATCCAGATGACTAGAATGATTTAGGTGGGTAATTGGTTGTGTCAGGATAAACTTGTGTCTGTTGAGAATTTCTCCTCTCTCTTGTAATACTTCTTGGAAACAGTATCATTGTGTGTGTGTGTGTGTGTGTGTGTGTGTGTGTGTGTGTGTATGTTTATATATATTTAAAAAAGCAAAATTATTTAATTTAAGGTGATACTTTGTTTTCTGACATTCCTAGTTTTGTCTTTATGAAGTTCTTCATAAAAATGACTTTTTATTTTGTTTTAAGAGATCTGGGAAGCCAGTAATTTCATTCTCTGGTGTAAGCAGATTGCCAAAGAATTACATATTAACATTTTATTCCAAGAGAAGCCCCATCTGACTAAGTAGTGGAAAACAGACTTAGCAAGTTTGTGCAGTCATACATGGTTTTTTTTTTAAGCTGTTGTTGATAAGAAAAGTAGGTCATCAGTATGCAAGAGTATTTTGAAACACATGGATTAATTTTTAAGTGAGATGGCTGGGACATTCATGTCCGTAAGACTTCTGCAGTTGATTTTAAAGCTCTTGGGATTAATTTAACTGTTTGAGTTGTATTCTGCTCTTTGAGAGCAGTGTTGAGTCTAGTCTCCATGGTGCCCATTAGAGAGGTTTTCTGTGGTGCCACTGTGTTCTCTGGGGTAGAAAGCGCCTATTGCTGTCTTTAAGATTGAGGTTCTTATGCAGTTCTTTAAAGCTCTAGGGATGGACAGAGGTGGTCATGTTTACAATGATGCCAGTGATAAGGGAAAGACAGGGAGGTGTGAGGGACTATAAACTTGCCCATCCTTGCATACTGTATGCAATAGAAATAGATTTCTGACATTAAAGAGAGATGTCTCCCAAAGCCTTATAATCTCATGTTTTAATATTTGCAGCATTCTTTTATTTTAGGTGAGTACAAGGTTTAATATGACATTTTATCATAAAGGGTCTCTTTAAGGCTATGAGAAGCAAGAGAATAATATAGGATTTTTTGACTTTTGCCTTCAGAAATTTTCATAATTTACTTATTATTATTATTATTATTATTATTATTATTATTATTTGTGTGTGTGTGTGTGTGTGTTACTTGGGATTGAACACAGGGCCTTCACTCAGAGTTATATCCCCAGCTCTTTTTAAATCTTATATTTTATTTTGCACTAGATTTTTTTTTTTTTTTTTGGTGGAACTGGGGATTGAACTCAGGCCCTTGGTGCTTGCCAGGGAAGCGCTTATCCCACTGAGCCATCTTCCCAGCCCCTACACTAGATTTTTGCTGCGTACCTCAGGCTGACCTTGAATTCATTGGGTTAGCCCAGGCTGGCATGGAACTCATGATCATCCTTCCTCAGCCTCTTGAATGCTGGGGTTGTAGGTGTGTCACCACTATGCCTGGCTTTCCAGGACTGGCACATTGCAGTTCTGCTGTTCATGTCATGCTCACCTCATTTCTTGTCCCACATGACTTTTTTTAGTTTTTGGTGGAGCCAGGGATTGAACTCAGGCCCTTGTGCTTGCCAGGCAAGTGCTTATTCTACTGAGCCATCTCTTCGGCCCCTGGCCTGCGTGAGTCTTACCAGTCATTTTCACAGCTTCAAATTGTAAATTACCAGTGAACATTTGTTTTATGCTAGGTAGTGCTCAATTTCTCTTTGTAAGAAGTTCCTAAAATGAGTATAAATTGTAAAATGTAAGTTCTTAGAAAACTATGAAAAGTATAAAACTACTTAATTTTAACTTTTTAGGAGTTGTCTTTATGTTTATTTCTATCTCTTTTTTTGTTTCTTCTTGGTTATTGAATATATTATGTGGCTTAAGGCTTAAGAGACACATCTTTGGATGTGTCTGTTGTCTATCTCAAGCATATTTGGTGCTAATGTCCAATTTCTGTATTTATTTTTTTAAGGTATTTGGTACATGTCTCAATGGGCAGCTTGGACTCATAGTGATCCTTCTGTTTTCAGCCTCCCCAGTGCTGGGGTTGCAAGTGTCCCCCACCATGCCTGGATTTGGTGGCTGGCTCAGTGTGCCTGGGCTCGGGGCTGGCGCAGCATGTTGTGTCAGGGATCTGTTCTTGCTTAAGCAGGTGCTTAGTCCACAACTTCTGTATTTTGATCTTTGCATTGTTATTCATATTTGTAGAGTGTAGGCAAATTACATGTTTAAAAATGACACAAACCAGCTAAGTGTACCTGGTTTGTAAGCGGTGTTGCTACAAGAGAGCTCTAAGTACTATTGTTTACTGACTTGCAAAAGCTGAGTTCCATATATGACGTGGGATTTAACATTGAGAAAGCATTAAAGCTCATGCGGTAAAAGTTATATGTCCTATACTTTGTGGTTGCAGGCACTGTGTCTTTCTCAGAAGACATGTAATGTCTCCAGGTTGGAAAAAGAGGAGCCTGGAATTGATGAACATGGGAGCCCTGTCCCTGCTAGGCTTATGTGAGACTCGAAGATCTGAATGTTTCAGGGTAGACCTCATTTGCATTTTCCTGAGCCTGTTCCTAGAAACATTATAGAACTGAATTATATTGATTTATTATTATTTTGAGTCCATGCATTATAATGAATATGCTTCTTTCTTGGCACTTTACCTATTATGTAGTTGAATAATGGGTTGAAACTAATTGGAAGACTTTAATGAGTGAGTTTTCCTACCATGTTCTTCCTATTGTTGGTATCATGATAAACTGAACCAACATCGAGGAAATCCCATGCTTGCAGTTAGTCTTTGTAGATGTCAGCACTTTTCGTAGAAAGAACATTTTCCCCTCATGAGTTCATATTAGCAGCGGAGTGCAAGTCCCTTTCAGGAGCATGAGCAATGTACAAGGTCAGTTGTGTACCTATTTGCTGTGTTTTATAGCAAACATTTAATGTGGTCTTTTTTTTTTTTTTCCTTTTCTTTTTAAAATAGCTTTTTAAGTGCCTGCAAGCAGGCGCAGGGGCCCTGGGTTTGATCCCTAGCATGCTGTGCCGGTCCCACCCTTAAGATGTGCTGTGCCGGGCGTGGTGGCGCATGCCTATAATCCCAGCACTAGGGAGGCTGAGGCAGGAGGATTGTTGTGAGTTCGAGACTAGCCTGAGCTACAAAGTGAGCTTAAGGCCAGCCTGAACTGCACAGTGAGACCCTGTCTCAAAAAAGACAAAAAAAAAAAAAAAAAAAGATGTGCTGAGACAGTGATTGAGACTGGTGCGGTGGTGCCACTGTGTAATCCCAGCATTTGGGAGGCTGTAAACAAGAGAATCACTAGGAGTCTGATCTAGTAGTGAGACCCTGAACGCCCTATTAGACCCTTCCCTAAAATACAAGAAAAAAAAAGCTTTTTAAATTAAGTTAAATTTTTTATGTATTTAGTGAGGGTCTATAGGGTCTCACTAAACAGATCGGACACATAGTGATTCTCCTGTTTTCAGCCTCCCAAGCACTGGGATTATAGGTCCATGCCACCACGCCCACCTTCTCAGTGTGCCCCCTAGGTGGGGCCAGCACAGGTCACTGGAGATGAAACCCCTATCTGTGCCTCCAGTAGTTTTTGTAAAAGTAGATAAAGAGTTATCTACTTTAGTTTATTTTTCTTGGAATATGTATGTATGACTTTGTTCGCTAAAGAGTTGGCTAAGGGCCGGTGATATAGCTCAGTGGACTAAGTGCTTGGAAAAAAAGTTGGCTAGTGTAAAAATTTGTGATGTGATAAGGAAATTTTTTTAAAATTTGATTTTGTTTAAAATTTGAAAAATTCAATTACCTTATGTTCAGAAATAATGAATATTGAATTTTTACATTAGAGTACCTCCCATATTTTCTTTGGGTGTCCTTGGGAATTTGTTTTCTGTGTAGGTTTACATATTTCCAATATTATAAAATGAATTATTGACTATTGGTATTACCATTTAAATAGCTGAGATTAGGACATTTGTCTTCTCACTTGCTTCCTGTTAAATGACCCATCCAATCTCTTCTGTATTAAAAGGAGCCTGCCTTAAAAGCAACATCTTAGAGGGAACATGCCTTATCCCTAAAGGGACATTTTGGAGTCTCTCTGTAGTTGTTGTTGGCTGAAATAACATTCTAAGTCTACTGAACATATAGTAATCGACACTCTGGAATGGTTCAGTAAATGTGCAGAGCAGGATCTGCTGCTAGTAGGAGTTTTCCTGTATGTGTTCCTAGCGGATGTGTTTCCTTTCATATGAACCATGGAAGCACATCTGGTGGCATCTTTAAACAAATAGCAACTCAATAAACAGGAAAATGTCAAAACTGTCATTTTTTTTGAGATTGATAGAAGTACACAGAGAAAATACAGTAACATTCAGGTGTTTTGAGGATGTTTTATTTGTTGCCATTACACTATAAACACTGTCTTATCTATAGTTTTTCTTCTGATTTTCTTGTGTGGTCTATGATACACAATTTCTCTGTGTGACTTGGCAGTACCATAAGAAGCATGCCTTTATACTTTCCTAGATGTTGATGATTATCAACTGACTATAAGATGGAAATTTTAAAAAATGATCACAGCAAACTTTCCTCTGACACATCAGCTAAGTCAGGGGCATAGCTCGATGGTAGAGCATTTGACTGGACATCAACTAAGTCCTTAACTCATAGACTAGACCTTCATTTTTAGTTGTATTTTATTCATTATCCAAAGATTTATTAGTACATTTGTGGCTTATATGTATATATGTATTTTTTTTCCTTGATCCATTTGAATTTCCTCTCATCTCCTCCTCCCTGTCTTTCCCCATCACCAAATTTTCCTCTCATATTCACAAAGTGTTTATCTCCCTTTTTTCTGTCATCTGTCTTTTATTTTGCCTTTTAAGTTATTTATATTTTTTCTCATATGAGAAACCATATTGATACTTAACCCCTACCCCCCTTTTTTTTCCCACAGTGTCTCACTTTGTAGTACAGGCTGATCTCACTAAGTAGCCCAGGCTGCCCTCAAACTCATAAAGATCCTCCTTCCTCAGCCTCCTGAGTTCTGGGATTACAGGCAGGAACCACGACACCAGCTTTGTGATATTTAATCTTTTCTATCTGATTTAGTTTACTTAACATTATGATTCATTTACCTACAGATGCCTGAAGTGTATCTTTCTTTGACTGAGTATTCCAGTGTCTATATTTGTCTCATTTTCTTTTTCCATTTATTGGTTGATAGGCATGTAGGCAGCTTCTAAGATGTTGCTATTATGAATTGTGCTGCTGTAAGCAGGGGTGTATATGTATCAGTGTTAATATGTTGTGTATTTCAAGATAGAAGTATAGCTAGGTCAAATGAATATTCTATTTTTTTTTAATCTCCATATTGATATCCATAGTGGTTGTACTAGTTTACATTCCCACAAACAATATAAAAGCTCTGCCCCAAGCGTCAGTAGCAGCTGGTTTTTTTTTTTTTTTAATGTATTTGGTTGTTACAGGATTTCACTATGCAGCTCAGGCTCATGGTGATCCTTCTGTTTTCAGCCTCGCCTCCACAGCACTGGGATTACAAGTTTAGGCCACTACACCCAAACTCTGTGGCTGGTTCAGCCCACCCTGGGGGTGGGGCTGGCACTGTGGTGCCAAGGATCAAATGGCAGTCCCTGAGCTTGTCTGAGCTTACCTAAGCAGGTGCTTAATCCACTGAGCTATCTCGCCAGCTCCCTTTTTTGAGTTCTTGATGATAACCAATTTTTTCTGGGGTAAGATGGAATCTCACATTTGTTTTTGTATTTCTGTAATGGCCAAAAGGCTTGCGGTTCTTTCTGTTGAGAAAGTCCTTGCCTTATACGTATCTCTTCAACAGTTTATCCTAATTTATCTTCCAGTAGATTCAGTGTTTCTGTTTTTATATCTAGGTCTTTCTTTCATTTAGATTTGATTTTAGTACAGGGTTAGAGGTGGGTCTAGACTGCCTTCTGCATGTGGATAACCAGATTTCCTACCACTGTTTGTTAAAGAAGGTATCTTTCTCCAGTGTGTTTGGGTGGCTGAAGGCACTTGAGTTTATTTCTGCATTCTCAGTTCTATTCCATTGATCAACTTGTATGTCTTGTGCCAGTATCATGCTTTGCTCTTCTTACTCAGTATTGTTTTGGAAGTTCTGGGTTGCTTTTGAGTCCATTTTTTCTAGTTCTGTGAAGAATGCTGTTGATATTTTCATTAGGATTGCATTAAATGTGTATATCAGTTTTGGTAATATAGTTAGTTTGACAATATTGTTTCTGCTTATCCTGGATCAGGATTTGTGTTTCTATATTCTGATGTCCTTTTTGACCTCTTTTCACTTGTTAATACTTAAGTCTTTTTTTTTTTTAATAAAAAAAAGAAACTTTGAATGGTATTGGTCTTTTGATTTCTTTCTCACTGTGTTCATTGTTGTATACAGGAAAACTGTTGATTTTTGTGTGTTGATTTTGTATCCTGCTACTTTGTTGAATATTAGTTTTAGGAGTCTTTGTGGTGCTTTTCAGTCTTTAGTCTACACAATCTTGTCATCTGCCAATAAAGATATGTATATTTACAGATGTATCCCTTTTACTTCTTTCTTGATTGATTGTTCTAGCTAAAGTTTTGAGTATTGTTTTGAATAGGAGTGGTAACAGTGGACATCCTTGTTACTGATTTGTGAAGAAAAGCTTTCAAATTTTCCTGTTAATATGATATTGGTAATGGGTTTGTCATAATGGCTTTTCTCAATTTGAGATTTGTCTTTTGTTGTTGTTGTTATGAATTGGATATTGTTAGTCTTTTCCTGTGCTTGTTGAGATGATTGTTATTTTTGTCTACTTCTGTTTATGTGATACATTACAATACTGATTTTTATGTGTTGAACCATCCTTGTATCCCTGGAACAGAACCCAATTGATCATGATGTGTGATGTTTGAATCTGAAAAATTTTTACTAAAAATAAATAAGTATTTTTATTTACTGTACATTCCACTCTGTGATAATTTGCTTTGGATAGTCTATTCCCCTGGGACCAACTACCTCAAACTTGACCCTGGGTTAGGGACAAAGAGAGTAGTCCCTCAGCTGTGAAAGGACACAGGAACTGTCAATGCTGCCAGTGAAACAAGGTGCTCAGATGTGTGCTGCCTACCGCTTTAGTGCTGCTCAGTGTTGCTGATTTGGCAGTGATCTGTTCAGCTTTGAAACACAAAGAAGGGGACAGCATAGCTCTGGCATCAGAAGTAGCATGGTGCTAACACAGCCACCTCAGTCATGAGCACTGTTTCCATGACCCACACAGAGCTTCCTTAAGATTCTTTGAACACATTCCCCACAGCTTCGAGGTAGAGGGTTTGATTACTCTGTACCAGAGTAGGAAACCTTTGCTTTAGTTCTTTTTTTTTTAAATTCATTTATTTATTACAGTGTCTCACTACACATCACAGATTCTTTTTTTGCGGGGGGTGGGGGGTGGTCAGCTCAGCCTGTCCTGGGGGGAGGGGCTGGCATGGCATGTGGTGCGGGGGATCCAACCGCGGTCCCTGAGAGGCGCTTTAGACCGCTGAGCTATCTTGCCAGCCCTGCTTTAGTTCTTATAGTCTTAAGAATATACACAGGTTTTCCAGTTCATTCTAGTGTGAGCTCAGGCACTGTACTTCAAAAGATACACCGAGAAGCACTTTGTTTGAGACAAAGTCAGGGGCCACTGATTTAGCTCAGCTTCTCATACTATAGCACTAATCAAATCTAGAGCTGTTTCTTTTCTTCCAGGAGAAAATCAAAAGCAAAAAACACCATGGCCGAGAGCCTCGTTGAGTGGGGAAAATTCACAGCAATCAAGTACAAGCTTAGGAGATGGGTGCAGGGAATATGATGTAAAGGCTAGCTAGGAATGGCTGCTTGGTTTCCTTCTTCTGTAACTTGGGTAAATCAAATAAACCTCTGAGATTCATTCTATTTATATTCCTAAAACAAATATATATATATATATATATATATATATATATATATATATATATATTTGAGAAATTATTACTCAAAAAAAAAAAAAAAAAAAAAAAAAAAAAAAAAAAAGAAAAGTTTGCTCCATAGCTCCCTATTGAAAACTAACATTAAGGGGCTGTGGAGATGGCTCAGTGGAATAAGTGCATCCCTGGCTGAGTTCAAGCCCCGGTTCCACAAAAAAAAAAAAAAAAAAGAAAGAAAATTAACATTAAGGGGGACCCTAAATACAAATCAGGTGGCCAGCATAGTGATAGGGATCTTAGTGACTTAAACTGGATCTAGTAGGGAAATATCTAGGTAGACATAGCTAGCATCTGTGACAGTCAAAGCTAGTGAGAATGATTCAGTGTTCTCATCAAAGAAAAGGCTGACATCCAGAATGCTGTAGCCATTTTCTGCAAGAAGCTTTTTTTGTTCCTAAGGAGATGTTGCAACTGTCCTTTTTAGGGGTGGTGGTGGTGCTAGGGATAGAACTCGGGGCCTTGTCATGCACTGCAATAACTCTTATCACTGAGCCACACCCTTAGACCTCTTTCAGACTTCATTTCCTTTAACTTTGAAAATAGTTTTTCAAAAATTTCCAAATCTCCTTCTCTAGTACTAAGACTGGCTAATTTTTGAATATCTAGATCATGTGATATGGATGCACAGTGCTGTCAGCCTGGGGATCTGCTTATTAGATGTACCACCCTGATGGTCTGGGAGAGGTTAATTCCTGCCTGTTGCTGGCAAAGGGGATGTTCTGAGTGACAGTTGCTGTTTATCCAGTGCTATGGTTTATTTCATAAATTGAGAAAGCCTTGATTTCTATCATTCTTCATCACTGTGTTGGACGAGATCTTGGGGCTCAAGGCTTGTGCAATTTGTTTTACTCCTATAGATTCAAGGAATCATTGTCCTCCCCGAGCCACTGCTGTGTACCAAGTTTGATCAAGTCAAAGCCATGTTTGATGTACCATTCTTGAGCTTTTTGTTGGTTTACTCCATCTTTACACACTCTTTTTTTTTTCTTTTTGAAACAAGGTCTCACTATGCAGTTCAGGCTGGCCTTAAGCTCACTTTGTAGCTCAGGCTGGTCTTGAACTCATAACAGTCCTCCTGCCTCAGCCTCCCAAGTGCTGGGATTACAGGCCTGCACACACTCTTATCACAGACCAACATTATCACTTCTGGTACCCATGCTTTTGCCAGTGGAAGCCATGAGAAGACACTGTTTAGCTCTCTGACATTTGTGAGCTATAAAAGTACACCACAAATGCCTAGATGGACTGTGGTCTCTGTAATGACAGGGAATTTGATTGGCACCACACATAGATTGATACCTGCTGAGTAGTATGTATGTATGTGTGTCTATATGTATGCATTATTTCTTATTTTTTGAGACAGGGTCCTCACTATGCAATTCAGGCTGGCCTTGAAATTGAAGTTATCCTGCTGCCTCAGCCTCCCAAGTGCTGGGATTACAGGCATTGGCCACTATTCCCAGCCTGAACAGTATTTATTATCAGTGGCCCAGGAACATTTTTGAAAGTCTTTCTTTTTTTTTTTTTTTTTTTGTCTTTTTGAGACAGGGTCTCACTATGCAGTTCACAACAATCCTCCTACCTCAGCCTCCTGAGTGCTGGGATTACTGAAAGTCTTTCCATAATGTGATCGTCTATTCTTAGGAACAAGGATGTTGAAATCTAGATGTTGAACTAGTCAGTCCCCAGGAAAGGTTGAACAGCCTCTGGTGACAACCAGCATGCAGCAGAATGTGTAATGTTTGGTGATAGGTGCTGCTGCTGCTGCCTCCCCCCCATCCTTCATTCTCAGCTGGCAGTATCTTGTTAAAAGAGTTTTGCATTTGTGTTCATTAAGGAGACTGGCCAGTAGTTTTCTTTCAGACCTTATTTTTGCTGGATATTCTTAGTTAGGCTGTTTATCTCCCATGTAAATACATTTTTAATTAATTTTTTTCTTAGATGTAAGGTGTTATGAATATCAGTTATTGGCTTTTAGGTTTTAATTTGAAGATAAAGCAGTAGCATATTATCTGCTTATTAAAGATTCATTAAGATGCTTGCTTGACAGTCAACCCCTACCCCTTATTTATTTTGTCCTCCAGTGCTGTCTAAATAACTTGGACAGCTGTCCATGCTTCTGAGATAGAGGTTTTATCTTAGCCCTTAGAGCATCTCATAATTTTATTTATTTATTTTTAGCATCTCATAATTGAGCCTTAATGATGCCTATCCTAGAATAGTGCCAGTCTTATTGGAAATACAGGTAGAATGAGTACACCTTTTGGGGAGGTGTTGTTTGAGTCAGGGTCTTGCTGTGTATTCAAGCTAGCATCAAACTCAAGGCCATCCTCCTGCCTTGGCTTTCTAAATATTGGGATTACAGTTGTACACAACGTAGCCTGGTTTGGTCAATAACCATATATTTTATAAGGGTTTAAGTAAGATTTACAATTTCCACATTTTATGGATGTTAAAAATCACATTGTATTGTTTTCTATTTGAAGTCAATTTATTTAGAAACTTACAGGGCTGGGGAGATGGCTCAGTGGAATAAACACTTCCCTAACAGGCACAAGGGCCTGAGTTCAATCCCTGGTTCTTCCAAAAAAAAAACCAACTTTCCAACATTTCTTTGATTTATTTACTGAATGACTTACTGCTACATAATATTCCTCTTTTGATCTTGTAATTGCAAAGAGAAGGTCCTGTGCAATTTTCAGAATTTGCTACTTAAAAGGCCTAATGAGCAAGTAACTTCTCCAAGGTTACTATTCTATGACATGACATTTAAAATCATACTTAGTATTTTCTTTGGCTGTTGTCTTAATTCATTACTTTTTCACTTATTCTTTCTGATGTAATTGAGAATAATGTGCTTTTTTAAAGGGGATATTTTAATTTTCTAATTTGTGATTTGATTAGTTTGAGACTGGAGATCTAACAAAGTAACACCTAGGTTTGATAGGATTCTGATAAGCATGGTATTGAATCTGCATCCCCATTTGGGAGTATTGCCATCTTAATGTTAAGTCTTTTGATTCATGAATATGGGATGCTGTTCATTTGTATCTTTTCATTTATTTGTACCTTAATTTCTTTCAGTTATGTTTGTAGTTTTAGTTTGCAAGCTTTTCACCCATTCAGTTAGGTTTAATTCTAAGTGTTTTAATTTATGATGCTGTGTGAGTGGAATTTTCTTTCATTTTTGGGTTGTTATGAACACATAGAAATACAATTGAGTTTTGAATGATGTTGCATGGCAACTTTGTGAATTTATTATTTCTCCTATTTTAGCAAATTCCTTATAATTTTCTAAGTCTAAGATCATGTCATCTGCCTATAGAGATAGTGTTATAACTTTTCAGTTAGAAAACTTGTTTTTTTCTTCCTTATTGCCCTGGCTAGAACTCATAGTACACTTATGAGCAAAAGTGGCATGAGTGGACATCTTTGTCTTTTTTTGATCTTAGGGAGGAAGCATCGTTCATCATCAAACATTGTGTTAGATAGGTTATTTTTTGTGCATACCCTTTATTAGAGTGAGGAAATGCCTTCTGGCCATCTTTTGGTTGAGTGTTTCATGAGAAAATGTTATTGTCAAATGCTTTGTCTGAGATGGTCAGCTGAGTTTTGTTTCTTACTCTGTTTATGTATGTTATATAAGTTGGTGTTCGCATCTTGATCTAACCTTGTATTCTTGGGATAGACCCTCCTTGCATTTGATTTCTTTGTACATTGCTGGATTTGGTTTGCTAGTGTTTTGAGGATTTTTGCACCCATATCACAAGAGATGTTCTACAGTTTTCTTGTGCTATTGGTATCAGAGTAATACCAGTCTCATATAATGAGTTTGGTGGTGTTCTGGCCTTTTGTTTGTTTGACATAGGGTATTACTGTGTAGTTTAGGCTGTCCTTGAACTGACAGTATAGCCCAGGTGGTTCTCAAACACCTAGTAATCCTCCTGCCTCAGCCTCCCTTGTCCTGGAATTACAAGTGTGTACCACCATATCTGGCCATATTTGGCCTTATTTTTGGAAGACTTTGTGGAAGATTAGCATTAATTCTGTAAATGGTTGCTAGACTTCAGTGGTAAAGTTATTTGAATCTGGACTTTCTTTGTCAGTTATTGATTTAATTCTTTTTTTTTTTTTTTTTTTTCTTTTCGTTTTTTGTCTTTTTGACAAGGTTTTGCTATGCAGTTCAGGCTGGCCTTGAATTCACTTTGTAGCCCAGGTTGGCTGAACTTGTAGTGATCTTCCTGCCTCAGCCTCCTGAGTGCTGGGATTACAGGGCAAGTGTCACCACATTTGACTCTTTTTAATTCTTTTTAAAATATTGTATTCTTTTTATAGAAGAGAAAACTCATTAAGATTAAGTAATATGTAACAAGTGACAGCTAGGATTTTAATGCAGATTATTTTATGTTAATTACTAGGAAAATAGTAATGCATATTTACTGAATGATTAGTTATGTGTGTTTAATTATATTGAATGTGTTAACATTCTAACTTTATGTTACTATCCTAAACCAAGTGTTTACTTAATGATCACTTCAACTTTATTTGCATTGTACCTGCTTTCAGATAGAGAATATGATACAGATTCAGTAACTTGTCCTAGTGAACTATGGCCGAGAAGTAAATGTACAGCTGTGCTTTTCACTCATGGGCTGAATCTGGAGCTCTGGCTCCTGATGGCTGTTCTCTATTGTGTGCCTAAAGGGCCTGAGATAGTCTGCCCAGCAAAAGCAGCTGTGCTGTATGTGGACATTTGAGCTGAGGTCAGGTTTGACCTTGGCTGTGAATGGGCTCACATGGCCCTTCAAATTCTGCAGGATGCCTGATCATGCACAACACAGTGGAAGATCTGGCTTTTCCCCTCACTTTGCTGTGCAAGTAACACTTTACTCAATGATTTTAGAAAAACCAAAACCAAACCCCCTAAACCAAAAACCACCAAAACACCTCTATGTTTTTCTGTTAGATGTAGTTAGAATGAAAAGAAGTAATTATGCATAATGTGGGTATAACCTTTTAAGGTATTTTAGTTAAGCCAGCCAGCAGAATTGTATATCTTTCAAAGGAGACAAAGTACTTTACCTATTTGTTTTAACCTTTGTATTTTTGTCTGGTAGGTAGTATATAG
This sequence comes from Ctenomys sociabilis, assembly GCA_004027165.1. Lineage (NCBI taxonomy): Eukaryota > Metazoa > Chordata > Mammalia > Rodentia > Ctenomyidae > Ctenomys > Ctenomys sociabilis. The sequence goes on from PVKA01042027.1 coordinate 16,555, forward strand.
CTTACTGGAATAAGCAGGAAAATGCCTCTGTTTTTTTAAGTTAGAGGCCTTTCTGTAGTGTCCATTCAGATTGAAAAATAAGACAGGGATGGGGGTGCATGCCTGTAATCCCAGCACTAAGGGAGGCTGATGAGAATCACAAGTTTTACTGCAGTCTGGATAATTTAGCAAATTAGCAAGACCCTGTCTCAAGATACAAAATAAGGGGTGGGATATAGCTTAGTCTGAAGCCCTGGGTTTAATCCCCAATACCAAGAAAGGAAGGGTGGGGAGAAGCGAGAAAAATAAGAATTATGAGCTTTAAATGCCAAGGTGATACCTGTGTTGGTGGGACTCATTGAATGGTGGGCCTCATCAAGTACAGTGAAGTCTGATCTCTGCAGGATACAGTGGGTGCGATCTTGGTATTGTGGCCCTCAGATGGGAGCAGCAGGGTGCTGGCGTCTCCCTTGTAGGAAGCTGATTGTCAGTGTGGCAGTCTGGCCACTCCTGACTTCTGCTGGGAAGAAAACAGGCCAGTGCCCTGGTTATGCACCCCTGGGAGGAGGACAGTCGGTAAATCTGGTTGCTCTTAATTCAGGCATTCAGTCCATTTTGTTTGTACCCTCCTCTCCTAATCTTTCTTTTAGCTACACAGACTTTCTCTTCTGAGTGCTCTGGGGATTCATAGTGGGCTTGCTGTTCTTAAGTGCTTCTGAGATGCTCACCCAAGTGGAGAGAACTCACATGGTCAGTTACATGTGCATCACAGCTTTCTTTTTGCAAGATTTTGTAGTCATGTTTACCTCATTGCGGGCTCCATTCCCATTTTCTTTCTGTCTTTTTTGGTGGAACCGGGAATTGAACTCAGGCCCTTGCACTTGCCAGGGAAGCGCTTATTCTACCCCCAGCCCCTCCATTCGCATTTTCTTGTCTGTTGTTGTTTATATTTGCTTCTGTTGCTTTATGGTCATTTTGTTAGAATTTCAGGAGAGGAGTGTTGATAAATGGTATTTGTACTTTTGTAAATTACCTCTTCATGTCATTTACCTATTTTTTTCTTGTTTTTTTTTAATTTAGTTATATGAATTTTAAAGAACTTTATATATGAAACTTTTTTAGGTATGTGTGATTTTTTTTTTTTTTTA